>LTAE01009970.1:0-18805 GCA_001647135.1 Pontederia paniculata
TCTTTCAGAAATCAGTTTAACAAGCTCATTAGTCCAGACTAAGTTCCCTCACAAATTTGTGATCACCAAAATAATCTCGGGATTCTAGATTCAACACCTCCAAATGATCTATGTAGTTGCTCCGCCGCTGACAACTCGCGTAGAGGTGGAAATAGCGTGTGTTGGCTGACCCTTCCCGTAGCCATGTCTGATGGGAACGTTGCCTCCACTAGATCTCTTGCTACATTTAATCATAGTTAATTCTTTATTGTAGAACTATGGATAATGGAAAGGGTGCTAGACGTGGCTCCAACATATACAAACAACTCTTATTGGGAGTTTGTTGAAGATGACTCAAGCTTTGAAAAGGAACACTAGAAATTATGTGTAAGGCATGATGAGGAGGTTTTTAACATGAATCCACCTCAGTTTAATGGAAAATGGATCCGGATAAAGTGAAAGTTTGGCTTAATGCAATTGCCAAACATCTTTAGGACGATTCATTGCACATATGAGCAAAATATGGAATTGACAACCAATCAATTTGTGGATGGAACTCATCATTGGTGGAAAGCCACCTTGAGGAATAAATTTTGATGAAGAAGAGGTCATTGATTGTGATGAGTTTGTTAAGGCGTTTGAAGAGAGATTCTTCCCTCAACATGTGAAGGACCACAATCTAGTAAAGTTATTGGACTTGCAACAAGGTAAAAGAACCTTGGATGCATACTACTCCAAAATTCTTGAACTTCAGAAATATTGTAGTCTTATTGTAGATGAAAGAGTAAGGGTGAATTGGTTTATTTATGCATTGAACATTTGATTGAAGCATAAGATGATGTGTGGAACACCTAGTGTTATGCAACAAGTGTTGGGAACAACCTCAAACCTTAAAAGAGATTACATTGCCCATAACAAAATGAAGGGAAAGACTCCCACAAAGTCCAATGGTGAAGGAAAAGAAAAATGAAACAAGAAGCTCTTCATCAAGAAAGAACCTAAGAAGGGCTACCACACTAAATTTGAGAGTTGTGGAAAGAAGTACCTTGGAGATTGTGCTACTTCAAAATTAGATGAAAGAATTGAAGACTCAATTGCAATAGTTGCTTGACAAGGATTGCAACTGACTAAATGTGTCACCATGGGGTGCATCAGTATTGTTCGTGAATAGTGATGGATCACTCAGATTGTGTATTATGCTCAATAAGGTGATGATAAAAAACAAGTATCCATTGCCTCGCATAAATGACTTATTTGATCAATTGACATCGACATTGGTATTTTCAAAATTGACCTTTGAAGCAACTATCATCAAATTGAGGATAGTCTAGCATGATATACCGAAAATAGCTTTTCGATTAAGCTATGATCATTATGAGTTTTAGGTTGTCTTTTGGACTAAAAAATGCTCTTGTATCATTTATGAATATGATGAATATGATTTTGAGGCCTATCTAGAAAAGTTTATAATTACCTTTGTTGATGATATAATGGTATTCTCATCAAGTCGTGAAGAACATAGGCAACACTTGTAAACAATGTTGGAGACATTGAGACAACATCAATTGTGTGCTAACTTCTCCAAGTGTGAGTTATGACTCGACCAAATTATATTTCTTGGTCACATTTTGTCAAAAGATGGAATTTTAGTTGATCCTACAACGGTAGGAGTAGTTGTCAATTGGGTAAGGCCAAAGACGATAACCAAGATAAGAAGTTTCCTCGTATTAGTGGGATACTATAGCAAATTCATCCAAGATTTTTCAAATGTTGCAGCCTCATTAACATAGCTGACAAGAAAATATAAAAAGTTCATATGAGTTCAATGGTGTGGATATAGTTTCAAAGAATTGAAATCACATTGGCTCCAATATTAGTAATTCCTTCGAGAAGTGGTGATGATATGTGATTTATAGTGATGCATATTCCGGATTGAAATGTGTCATGACACAACATGAAAAGGTTGTAGCTTATGCCTTAGGGATTATTGAACTATGTCTTCTCACAATGAGAACTCAACATGAGACAAAGAAGATAAATTCTTGAAATATTACGAGTTTGCAATCAATTATCATCTCAATAAAATAAATTCAGTTACAGATGCATTGAGCCATAAATTAGAAGGAAACATGACATGCTTGCAATATTGATGACAATTTGAAATCCAATTGGAATTGATCAATAAGATTATATTGGCATAAAGAAAAGACCTTAAGTACTACTACATGTCAATACATGGTAAGGAACATACAAGACTTATATATGAAAGAGATAGTGCAATCCGTTTTTAGAAACCAGTTATTGGTTCTAAAAGATAAAGGATTGAGAAAATAAATTCTTAACAAATGCCATAAATTTAAATTTATAATTCATTTCGGAAGTACCAAGATGTATAAAAATCTTTAGGTGGAAGAACATGAAAAAAGCAGCAACATTGTTTGTATAAAAAAACTTGGTATGCCAACAAGTGAAGATTCACCAAATACCGCCCTATTTATTTCAACCATTGGAAATTTCAGAACAAAAATGAGAACATATAGCCATGGACTTTATTATTGTTGTACTGAAGTCACAAAAAGATCATGACACAACATGGGTTAGAGTTGATTGCCTAACGAAGTCAACACATTTCTTATCCATGAAGGTGAAGCGACCAAGAGAAAGGTTGGTGAAGCAATGTATATTGATAAGATTATTTAACTATATTGAGTTTCAGTTTCTTGGTGAAAATGTTTCCAAGAAGCATTTGACATAAAATTGTATTTTACTGCATTTCATTCTTAAAATTATGGACAAAATGAAAAAAAAAACAATTTAAACTCTTAAAGATTATGTTGAGAGCTTGTGCTCTTGATTGGAAAGAAAGTTGAAATATTCACCTAACATTAGCATAATTCACTTATAACAATAGTTATCACTCAAGTATTGGAATGACTCCATTCGAAGCCTTATATGAAATACTTTCTCACATATGGTCCTACAATATAGGATCCAAGCATTATTGAAGACCTTATCAACTAAAGGAGTTATGTGTGTTAGTAGAAAAGGGAAATTAAGCCCAAAATATATTTATCCATTTAAGATGTTGGATAAAGTTAATGAAGGTTCTTATAAATTGGCATTACATCCATCATGTGTAAGAATTCACAACGTATTTCATGTATCAATGCTAAGAACATATAATTATGATAGTTCAGATATACTGATTATGGAAGAATCAAATCTTAAGGATTGCTTGACATATGAAGAGTATCTTATTGAGATATTGAAATATAGTGATAATTGACTTTGCAACAAAATTGTACCTATGGTCAAAGTGGCATGGAAGCATCATCGAAGACATGAAACCACATGGGAATTGGAGGAGAAAATGAGAAAATAATTTCTTTATCTACTTGGTAAGTGCGCGGACAAATTTTCTTTTAAGTGTGGTAGAATGTAAAACCTAAATAGAAATAAAAGGTCCAATGGCCAATACAACTTGAAACCCTTATTAACCTTAGTATATAAATCGTAAACCAACAACCAAGCCCTATTTGCTATCATTCTTTCTCTCTTTACCTCCATCTCACACCCAAATGTTAGAGTTTTAATATGGTTCATGCTTGAAGCTCACCAATAAGGGCTTGAGGAGCAGGAAGGCAACAACACAGAGAAGAAGGAGAGGAGGTCATCAATTGGGGAAGAAGGGAATCAAGTGTGATAAGAAACTCTATAGAGGGACAAAGGCATGTTGAGGGATCCACTTCACCTTCCCAAATTTGATTTTGGCATTGTTTCTTGGTGCTACAATGATGGTCCATCAAGAACTCATAGTTCTTGCACATGGAGTAGAGACAAGGACAATTACATGCGGATTGTGCATATGTGTATATGAATAAATTGCATATGAAATTGGTCGTATTGTTAATATTGAATTGATCTCTTTGACAAATTGATTATTTTTTGTAATTGGAAACTTAAGGACTATGTTAGGATTGCATGCACCTAAGTAAATTGTCAATTTTTAGGTTTAAGTTACAACTCTCTTATATACATTGCGTTTAGGCAAAAACCTAAGATTTTTGCTAAAAATTAATGTAGATACGTAATTCAATTGGTGATATCTATTGTGCATGTGAAAACCTTAGGAAAATATGATGAAATTAGGCAAAATGGTATGGAACACTCGGATCAGGACCTTCTAGAATGGGTGGAAACTAGTGGCAGGGCCAGATACACGGAATTGGGATGTCTCGCATGCAAATCTTTCTAGGATCCATTTCATGACCAGTGAAAAGTCTTATGCCTCGTGAATTGGCTCTTATCAAACCGTGACGGACATTAACCCTCAAGCAGAGCATGAAATAATGGTGATCTCATGCCCCATGATGGGATTTCATAGAGCATCAAGTCAAGGGGAGAAATTGACATTCCTTTATAGCAACCGTGAAAACATGTCGTGTCCAATGAATATGTTATGTTCACGCCCGTGAACGGACATCCGCGGGCAATGAACACTTGGAATATTCATGCTTATGTGCCAAATTTAATTATTTTTTATTATTTATATTGATAACCTAGAAATTGATTTTCATGTTAAGTCACAAATATGATTAAAATATGCAACCATAATTGATGTATTGATTGATTGAATTTGACATTGAAGAAAGACTTAGCTCCATTGAATTATGGGATAGATTGTTCCTGAATTGATTGATTAGTTGACACCAGACGTGGAAACATAATTATTTTCGGAGAAATCATTCGGGTGCACATTGCGATCCAAGCCTAGATAGCCTTCTTAGATGATGTACACATCGATCCTTCAATGCATATGAAATTAACCATCCATTTGATTGATTGATTGAATTGATTGAACAATTGAATATAAAGTTAAAAGATAACATCAAGATGGAATTGAATTAGATCAAATTGGGCGTGAACCAATTGATTATTGATAAATAAGCATTCATGTGAAATAATGCTATTGATGGCCATGCCACTACTGATATGGAAATTTGAAATTGAATATTAGATATTAATTGAACTTTATGAACTATTGATATATTGGTACATTGTGCGCTTGTTATACTATCCCACTTGGGATGATGCCAATCTTTACATACTCTTACTCGAGAGATTCTCCCTTGTACTATGGATTCGTATAGGTGAGTCGAACTGACATTGGTGGCAACATTGCTCATGGGGGATGATTGACATGTTAGGTCATTGAGACCCTATCTTATATTCATGTTATTGAATCATAGTATTGAGACTATGTTAGCCTTTGGGCTTATGACTATGAACTTAAGTTAAACTATTGATATATTATGTGACCTCTCTGTTGGGATCATTATGAGATTGATTGATTACTTTGTATATTGGATTCTTTACGAATTAAGTATTTTATCCAAGAATAATGATATATCTCATGATTTCTAGATGGTTATATAATGTCTTATCGTTGTCACTATTAGGTAGTCAATTAATATGTATAAGTGTTATGATTCCAATGAAAATATTGAATATCATGATCAGCGTCGTTGGGTCCTCGCACTAGGTGTTATAGGTGGAGAATTTGGGGGGGTTACAAATAGTGCCAAAAGAGACCATAGAAATTGTTTTCTTCACTTCAAAAGTAAATTCAAAATGAACTTCCTAACTTTCTAGAGGTTGAATCACTAATATACCTTGCTTAGCTCAGCTTCTCGCCTTATTGAAGATGTCTGCCAGCCAACCATGTCTGATATAAGGTTATGAAAACTTTAGTGCAAGAAGGACTAAAATCATAATTATAGTGTCGTGAGGGAATAAAATGACAACATAATAAGTTGTGAGGATACAATCATATGAAACATTTGCATAAACAATACGATTCCTGAATGTGGCTAGGAAGATCTGCAAAAAAAAAAAAAACAATACGACAAGAAAAGACCCAATATTAACACACCACTCAAAGTTATAAAAATGGGAAATAACTAATATTAAAACTGAAATTGCTTTGACTTACATAAATTTCAAATCTTCATAGTTAGTTGCCATTTTTAAAAGAAGGGGTGGCTTTTTAGGTCTACCATCAGTAAGAAAAAGTTGACGGCCAGTTCGACCTGCCAATATGGGAGCAACAGGCGGTGCAAGCTTTTATAATATGGTTACTCCTAGAAGAAATGGAAGCTGAACAAAAAATGTCTACAATCATTAACAATTGATAGAATACCAAGAGAATTTAAAGAATTTAGAACAAAGAGACCTTTTCAAAGTTGTCAAAAATTGAAAAATTATTTTATCAGAAGAGAAAAGCACCCTTTAGAAAATACAACGAAAAAAAGAGAAGTAAGAATCAAGAAAACACAAAGTTGTAATAATTATACACAGCATCTCTTGTTTTTTGTGAATCTGTTTCCAACATGATTGCAGCTTTGATTTTTGGCTACATGGGGATGCATTAAGGCACCTTTCATTTCTAGAAGGACAAACCAACACTAATCAAAATATTTCTTCACGTCGCTGCTAAGATACATTTACAGAAAGCATTTTTTTCATTAGCTTCTTTAAATTGTTCCCATAAGGTATGGTTTGTGACACGATGCTCTCATTCTGATCATGTTTCTACTACATACCTACTCCTTTTAGGTAAATCTTGATTGATGCAATTGGTTTGGTACCTTAGGTTGCGTTCACTACATTACCTCTCCACATTACCTAGCAATCTATATTGCCTTCCACAAAGATTGTCACTAATTAAATTACCAGCAATGTACATTGCTTTATTTAGTATGCATAAGCAATGTACAAAATAATCTTTATTATTTTATTCATTATTTATTTGACTATTTTTATCATTTAGTTAAATAAAATTCTAAAGGTCAAAGGTGAAAAAAAAATTATAACAGATTGCTTCTGAAGTGGTAATCTGAATTGTCTCCTCTCTCATAGGCAATCTAGATTGTCACTTCATAAGTAATCTGCATTGCCTGCAATGTAGATTACCTGCAAAATTAAAACAAAGTGAACAAGGTAATGTAGTGGGCCCAGGTAATTTAATATAACATTACCGGTAATGTGGAAAGATTACTCCTAAAAAAACACCCCCTAGTTATTTAACTACTCGTTAAAATACCTATAATGTCACTATTTAAAATCAGTGACTCAACTAGAAAAGAAAAAGTCCCGATACACCAACGATACAGAAAAAATATATAAAATGAATCTAAAACATTCAGAGTTATAATTATCAGAGAAGTTCTTAACCAATATGTCGGTCATTGATAGATCTACATTTATACAATGGATATATTTACCTGTTTCCTCCCTCTGACCCCCAGGTGAGGAGTTGCTAAGGTGATGAAATTAATAGGCTCCAATCCTCGTATAGTACCTACAGCTGATTCTTTAGGATTTCCATTATTTGTGCCCTCAAGATTGATACTTTTCAAAGTGCCCGAAGAATAAAGTAGGGCAATAGCATATCTTGCAAACAAGCCACCTAGAGAGTGTGCCAAGAAGGATATCTTCTTTAAACTTTGTGTCTTCTGTATCACACTCAAGACCTGCATCCATGAGTCTGTTAATATCAGTGAAACATCTATTAATTTCTGTGGAAAACGAAATTAGGTGCTATGAATCTGCTGCATCAGAGATGATAATTATCCATCACCTCATCTGCCAAACGCTTTCCAGCTCCATCAATTCCATCAAATGTTTTAGTATAACTATTTGATGAACTTGCTATCCAGCAAAGAAAAGTGAGAATATTCAATTGGTGAACAAAGTTTAGCAATAAACATATATAATCACTAGCATAAAAATGTACCATAGATTAGATAGTTTTCTCCAAGCCGTCTTTTTAACTCTGTTTTTGCATATGTCCAATCACTAGTGCTGCAAAATGCACACAATTACGAATCTAGCATTTAAATGATAAAACATATAATAAAAAGAAACTCTAAATCATGTCAACTAGTACTCTTCTGCTAGACTTATACAGACATCCTGCTGATAACTGAAACCACAATTATAAATATTCATAATCAAGATAATTATGATAGCAGATCAGATAGCTGTTAGTTTATTTCTCAAGTAGTAACTGATGAAAAATGTATACTTTTAGTTTTAGAGTAGCTAATAAAATGATTCATATATAGTATACGAGATAAAAGTACATTGTCATGAGTATGACAACAACCATAAAAGACTAACAAGTTTTGGGCATTAGGATGCTATTGTCGCAGTCCATCTATTATAGCAGTTGAGATAATTTATACACGACATAATATTGAGAAAATAACAGCATCCAGAACAGGTTGGTTATTAAGCTTCACATGGTATCTTCCGGTTGTATATGCATCTGCCTAGGGCTGTAAAGATACATATTATGCCTATCGCAGCTTCCACATTATATGACCTGTTCTAAGGCTATGCTTGATGGCCTCTATCTATATTGTTACATAACATGTCTTTCAAGAAAATCTAGGGAAGGCTGCTTACGACATGAATATGGATTATGGAGCAAAAAAAATTATGTCCCTTATCTGAAGGCATGTTGATTTGTTCTGATATGTGAAACAATTATCCGCACATACACAAGTCAACAAACATACAAGCAAAATCGCCAAACTGATTGGCAGTGCCAAATCTAATTTTATTCTACAGCAATCAAGAGTCATGATAACAAGCATGATTCACACTGAGAATTGTAGAAGAAAATTTAATGTGGGGTCACACAGAAGAGGCTAAAGCATCATATTGCCATGCATTATATTATTATAAAGACTAGAGGAAAGCCATAACATGAACATAAGAAGGATTCTTCAAATTTTACCTGTAATTCGTAGAAAAGCTTCTTGCATAATCTAACACTTCACAATAAAAAAAATCAGGAACATACTAAAACATGGCTCCATTATTAAAGCTGCAGCATGGTTCTTACCCAGCCAAGATGCCATGGATTAGAACAAGGAGATGCTCAGGTCCATGTTCAAACATGCTCACATCTTTTGATGTTGCACTACTTCCTTCAGCTCTGTTCATGTTGTGTAATCTGAATTTAAGGCCACCGTAGAATGTGTTGCATCCTGCACAGACATAACTAAGTTTATTTTGAAATAACGACAGACCAGTGGGTCATTCTAGAGAAAATAGTTAACAGGCGCAGTTTCTAAAATCGTGAGTTAATGCTAAGATTCTTGTAGAAAATTTAAATCAACTAATTGAAGAAATAAGAGTTCATTCTTCATCTAATAATATTGATAGACAAATCATAGTTTCTTTTACCTTCCACATTATTTCCATCTGGGCCCATCCTAATGTGCATCACAAGGTTGTGACAAAATAGGAGATTGTCAAAGTTCCATAACAAGTCAGAGAAAGCACCTTAGAGCGTTGTGAAGGAGCATCTTACATTTATTTTCTGTTCCAATTCTTCTAGTTTACATGTTTCATGATTCTATTATTGAAAATTATACATGAGGCTTATAACCTTAGTTTCCATCAATCAAGATTATTCTTTTCATGTGAATGTGAAAAAAATCAAAGCTGTAAAAGAAAACCCTTACAGAAAGTCACTGTATCGCTGTGTAGCACCAGCAAGGCTATGAATTCCTCATGGGATTAATGTATAGTGCAGATGCAGGTTGGACCCGGAGAAGGATGAAATGAGAGAGACAACTAACACTTGGAAATGCTTCAGCATATTAGGGTGCATACTGTGCAGTATATCAATCGATGCCATTCCTAATCACCTTCACAACTTAGCCCCGTAGATTCAAACAAAATCTTAAGTGCTTACTTTATGATTCTAAAATAGCCAAATTAATGATTCTAAGTTTAGTTAGCTTCAATTCCAAGCCCATATTGTTTTATAAAACCCATCTTGCCAAGTAACAGATAAATAACTAGGAGAATTTTTAGTTAAACCCATAGTCCACTATCATGATAAGCCAAAGAAATTTAATCCCTGTGATTATCCAATTAAACAAAAAACGAGATTTAATCGATTAGAAAAAACCTGTAAGAAAGAGAAAAAAAAAAGGAAGTTTTACGACATCTCAAATCAAACTGAAATGCCAATCAAAGAACAAGCTTTTATTTTCTAAAGACCGAAGAATCGTCACGCTGGACCATCCAAACTGTTGGGACGTATAATAGGAACAGATAGAACCAAACATGCGGAACAAATCATGAGACCTGAGAAGGTTGGTTGTGCAGAAAGGGGCGCACCGCGAAGAGACCGCGGCGATCGCCGTCTCTCAGGAGTTTGAAACACCGCCAGCCGCGAGGACTCTTCCCTTGGATGCCGAAGCGATCATGATGAAGTTATCAATTGGTTGATTTGATTGATCTCCATCCTCCTCTTATTAAATTTGTTTGTGTGTCGTTTGGGCATCAGCGTTCGGGTGGCGAAATGGGTGACGTCAAGGTGGACGCCGATCCTCATCGGCCCAATGCCTGCGTACGATTCGCGCGACGTGCCATCCGCCCGCTGGAGCAAGCGCCAAATGGTTGGAATTAAAGACATACGATGCAGTTAGTTATCTCCTTTCTTTTTTGATGCCAGAACTTAAGTTTAAAGTTTTTATAAAATTTTAAAACTAAAATACAAATTATAATAAATTATTATCATTTAAAATGATTAACTTAATATGATATACTATTGCACATATTCATAAAATAATTACTAATACCAAATTAAACTTATTTAGAAAGTTTTATAATTAATAATATAAATTATCTACATTAATGAATTAATTAGACCCTGCTTCATATGTATCTTATTTATAGTATCAAATTAAGCATATTTACAAAGTTTTTATTTGTATATAATAAAATATTTTAATTAAAAATAGATATAAGAATATATCAAATTAATCTTACAATCTGACTTATGTACATGAATTCATATTTTAGTTAAATAGTTATTTGTTAATTTAAAGTTGAAGTATTTCATTTTAAAAAATACATAAATATTATTTTTAATTGTAATGAAATAATATTACTAAAACAATAATTTATCATCATCGAAATAATTATTTAACGTACTAACAACGAAGCATAATTGATTAACTGATAAGACCATCACACAATTTTTAATTTTTTTATATGTACAATAACAGATTTTAGAAAAACTCTAATATAATATAATTAGCACAGTAAATAAAAATCTATTTATTATTAAGTTATTATGATGATTTACTAATATCTAATAAATAACATAATTGTATATATTAATAACTAAATAATATATAGGCTTAAAAATAGATGCACCTACTACTTTATCTCTATGCATTAAGACAAAAAAAAGAAGGAACTGACCATTTGCTAGAATCTGCACATTTCTTGCACATAGCAAGACTTAGAGAGGGGATTTGGCAAGAATTTGACACGTTGACTAGAACCAAAGTTCAAAAAAATGTTATTGTATTTGTCAAAATTATTGATAACTAGAATTCGCTATGTCACTAGTTCTCGAATTCAAATCGGACCTTAATCTATTTATATATGTAATTAAATCTTGGGTTGGGGAGCTCTCTTGAATATTACTATATTTTTTTATTTTGTTTTAATTTTTTCATATTTTTCTCAAATTAATTATATTAAATAGTTATCATTTAAGATTTTTGAAGGTGAAAAGTCGATGATTTTAATGATAATTTAATATGAATAAAAAAATCAATAAATATCACGAGAATTTAATATGAACAAATTGATTTTTTTATGACACATCTTCAATAAGATAAATATAAGTTATTGTGTCTTCATGAAATATGTTTCATAGGATTATTTTATTATTCTATTGACATATTTTGATGATGTGCTTATTGTAGGTCGCGATAAAAATAATATTGGAAAGTTGAAATAGGAGTTAATTCAATATTTTTTTATGTAACTTAGAATTAGCAAAATACGTTCTTGACATGAGGATCACTCATGTTGGTGAGCAGCACAAGTTATGATTATCCTAAGAGAAATATCTTAAGAAATTCTTGGAGATATTAAATATGAAGAATCCAAAAGTAGTTACCTTGTCACTTCAAGTTGAATTCTAGAAAGTGACCAATAGATAAAGATGAGAAATAAAAAAAATAAACAAAGGATTACATCTACAATTGATAGTCTAATGTATGTAATGGTTTGCATAATGCTAGACGTAGCATATGTCTTGATGTGTTTAGTCGATTTTTATCAAATTGTGGTAAAAGAACATTTAGGGTGTACTCAAGTGAGATCTTAGATATTTTCGATGCACTTCTAAAGTTTGTTTATATTATGGTAACATTATTAAAGGGAGACATTGATGCTGATAGAACATAAAAAATAATGTATATAGTAAAAAAATCTACTTAAGCATACTCAATAATTACCTGATGGCATTTTCATGAGCATCAATCTAAGCTACAAAGATGTATTGTACTATCAACATGTGAGACAAAATACATCATAGCTACTTAAGCATATAAGGAACTTATGGGGCTGAAACAATTTTAGGCCTAACGTAGAAATATTATATTGTTCATTATGATAATAAAAGTGTTATACATCTCAGCAAGCGTTGAAGTTTTCACTCTAAATCCAAGCATATTGATATTCCTTATCATCGGATTCGTGACGAGATTGAAAAAAACTATCAAAGTTCTATTTTCAAAAAAAATTATGCTAACAAGAATGTGAGAAGACTGAGTATATGAAGCATTCATGTTTGGTGGAGTTAAGAAGCGAGAGTTTATAGGGCTTTTATTTATGTGGGACCCACAACCACAAAGTAAAAAAAAGAGCTGGTGTTGGAATTAGCATTATAAGATTTTTTTTGAAGTCTCCTCACGAAGCCATAAACGTCGAGAGGAGAAAGAGTGAGGAGAGGAAAAGAAAACCTTTGGGAGTTTAATCAAAGATGAATTTTCATTAATTTTCTACGAAAATTCATACGTTGATTCTCAGTAGTCTTCTCAATTTTTGTTGATAATCCGATGAAATCATTTCGGCCTCTATCACACTATTTCAGAGGTGTTAATTTTGTTGCGTCTAAGATTGATTCTTGATGTTATTATCACTATCCTCTACATAGATTAGTGAAGAAACTTTACATCCTACTATTATTTCATAGTGGAACAGTTGTTGCTCACTCTTGTGATTTTTTTTCCTTTTATCTTAATAGGTTTTTCACATAAGTATTTTGTGTTTCTGGATTTTTTTATATTATTATTGTCATCTCATTTAACTTTATGCATTAGGTAAAAGAGAAATATTCAACACATATTTGTTTAGATTTTTCCAATGAGTGGAAATATCTTTGGGTCCAAATTTACATTTTGTTCTTGTGGTTTCAAAATAAAAAATGATCTTGGGAGGAAGAAAAATAAACATACAAATTAAAACAAAATTGAAAGTTAAAATATTACAATAATGTAGTAGTGATCTAGAAATTTAGATAATACAGGATTATTGATCACATTTTGCTAGTGATATCAAAAGAAAAGTTATCTTCTTCGAGAATGCATCATCTGTAATGGACATCACTTTTTGTATATTATAATGGTCGTACAAATGCGATTGATATAAAAAAGATCATCATACATATGTCATACATATCAAACTTGGTACATATACATAGCCTATAAAATGATTCATTAAGTTTACCCCAAAAAATTAATAAGGCATTAAACATAATCACCCAAAGAAATTGCAATAGTGCATGAAAATAACATAAAATAAAAAGGAAGGGACAAAAGTGAGGGTACCAATGATCAACAATGGCCATACATGATCCTAGTTCTTTGCTCTCATTATTATGATGCCATGACCACTACGCATCATAAGTAATGACCTACATGTATCCATTAAAGCAACACTTTGCCTTCAGGATGCCACAAGAATCTCTTCATCGATCAAATGTGTCAATTTCATATCATATGAAGCGTACATAAAGTTGTAATGGTTGCATGCCTTTTTTTCTTATGTTGCATGGCATTTTATACATGTAAGTGAGTCTTGAAAGAGGTGACTTTTTCTTCCCTTTTTTTCATATGTAGATCTAATTGTCAAGGATATCGGGTGTTATAATTTTTTTGGCAGAAGTGAGGAGTCACTGTTTATTTACAATTATTTTCTTAAATTTATCTTCAGCTAGAATACAAAAATTGATTAAAACCTTCAACTATAAAATTAGACAAAATTAATTTTACACTTATTTTGATCAAATAATAAGTCCTTTTATTATCGTTTACTGTTATTTATTTTTATTTACGCAATGTCACTTTTGCTCTCAAGGATAAAAAAATTAAAGATATCTTTGTTGATGTAATGCCCCCAAAAGGCCACCTTCTCACATGGCAGAATGTCCTTCTAGAGATGCTTGACATTCGACTTTACATTTGACTAAAAGATTGGTCAACACACTGGACACGTAATGCGAAAAGTACTAACTTTTAAAATAAAACTATATTAAAAGGTCTAGCCAAAATAAAAACATTTTGTTATATTGAAAAGATATAACTAAGGAAAATCCAATAAACTCTAAGTTGATATAGGCTAGATTTCTATCATATGCAAGTCATCATGCCACGAACATTTGCCTCACTAGTGCTACCACCTGTTCGGGATCAAAAGTAGGGGAGACAATTCTCTCATGAGCTATGCAACTCAATGTGTATAGGAAATATTTAATAGAGAAAATCATATATACAAATACCATGAGGGAAAATAATCATTAATTTCACTCCCACTTACCTTACCTTTTGCCTTTTCATTCATTTACTAGTTCATTAATTATTCTGTTGCAAGAATACCAGTTGCATTGTAGCAATATTATGTTCTTATCTAATTTAGTCTTTTTCATAGGATTTCATTAACTATTAATTTGCAAGATAATCGGTTGCATTAATGTGATACAATCCCCATTCTTTTCTCTTAAGTAAGTTCAAGCCTAGTTCAATCTTTTACTTATGACACTTTATTCCTTTGACTATTTTGTCTCCTAAGTAGTTCAATTATCACAAATAATAGTGAGTCTTCACTAATCATGAAGGTCATTTGACTTTTGACTCGATGCAATTAAAGTTGCTAGGCTTGAAGATTTGGTAACAGAAATCTCCAACGGAATTGATAGTTGAACTTGAGAAAATGTAGTTACAGATGTTCCCAAAGAAATCCATAAACATCTATTCCCAGTAGGAACCCAGTTGAATGTGAAGGAACTCCTTTTCAGTTGTTTCAACAGGAACCCATTATTAGTTGAACTTGAGGAGTTCAGTTATAGTTGTTCTCAAAGGAACCCATAAACATTTCTTCAAATAGGAATCCAGATGGACCTAAAAGAACCGTTTTGCAGTTGTTCCTATAGGAATCCATTTACATAATATTTGAGGTTCGTGTTGACAGTTCATCTAGAGCCAAATCATACCTTCCATGGACACATGCAAAATTCCTTTTTAAATCATATTATAATTTAAATCTAAGTTTTCTTTTGACATAACAAACAATCAAACAAATAAATAACCTTTATCTCCCTTCAGATGGCGAACGCATGATCCGTTTCAAATGCAAACACGGTCCAAGTCAAGAAGTTTCTGGTTGCTCGATTCGCATACGAACTCAATGATGGAACAAGGTCCGCGTCGGGGTGACATGACCCATTTCTAGGGTAAGGGTTGTTTGTGCCGACGTTGTTCCGAAGAACATGGCCCATTTTCGTGAAGCATATGGCATGTTTCCAAGGGCGAACGTGGCCTTGGATCAGCTCTAGTGACGTCGAGGAACACGACCCGCATCAAGGTGCGACATGATCCATGTGTTTCAACATGATTTGCAAACACGTTGGTCGTTTCTGCATCCACGGACTCGTGTCCATTTTGGACATAATACATGTTAAACCCTTAACTTTTGTTTCCATTGGTTATATGCAACAGGGGGCATGTCCTGTGTCCATTTTTGACATAGTCCATGTTAAACCCTTAACTTTTGTTTCCATTGGTCATGCAACAGTGGGCATGTTCTGGTTGGACACGATACATGTTTGGTATTTTTTTTTAATTAAATTAAATTCTTAAATTTGCTATGTGTTATAGTTGATCCACGGTCAAGCTTCGACGCCATCACGAGGACGTTATGAAGCCTTTGCTTTGTTGTTAGTCTATGCTAGAATGCCACCCACTCCCCGTCACCTCCTTCACCTTCTCACTCCTCACTCACTCCCCAATCGACGAACAACTCATTGTTGTGGACACCATGGCTAGCACTTGTGTCTACTTCCAGAAGCTCCATTGTCCAGTCCGTTATTTGTCAGCTGCCCTCTGAGGCCCCTTTAGTGTGTCCAAGGGCAACATGTTGTTCGTCCTCTCTCTGACCTGCGTTGAGGTTCCCATGATCTACCTTGCATGGTTCTTCATCGACGTTATTTCCGCACCAGTGAATCCTATTGCCACGCGATCAAGCTCACTCGCCTCACCAAGTTCAAGCGGCCTTTTGTGCATTGACGACATTGGCCGCTACCACCAAGCTCTTTGATAGCTTTAAGGTCATTTTCACTCAACGCTGACATGTTTTGGGTGTACTTTGATAGTGAGTTGACGTTGAAGAGGTTCGACATTCGATACAATTCTCACTCGAGACAACGGGATAAGTGAAGGCGGCGACGCTGGTGCTTCGAAACTTTATATTGATGATCGTTGGTGTGATCCCATATGATGATTCAACTCCTAGAGGAGCAGGGACCTGAGGTAACGCTGCTAGTGACTCCGACGTTCCACTCATTGGGTTTCTACTATTCATTGAAAGTTGTAGCACTCAACGAAATGTAGAAAATGCTACAGATGATAGCATCGCCTCTAGTGTTATCGACGATGGTGAGATCATTGTTGGTCGGGCGACTCATTCTTGGGGAAATAAGCCAGACCTCTAGAGGGCCTCCTCCAAGCCATCCTCCAAATTGGAGGTCCTAGAAACCTTCGATCTGGAGATCAGATCGCAGGTCTCAACCTCCAATCTGGAGAGATCTCTCCTCTAGATCGAAGGTTAACCTCTGATATTTTTGTAATACCTGTAATCTATTAAACGAAAAAAAGATATTTAATTAAATGGATAATATTTTATTAGTTGGACTCCCAAGAGGAATAGGATAAATAGAGATTAGGTCAAATTAATTGAGAAAATTAAAGATAAGGTTAGAAATAAGAAGGAGTTTGTGTGGGATTAGACTTGTTGAAAATATAAACGCCTATAGAGAGAAGAAAGCCTCCATTATTTCTCCCCTCAAGGTTGTAGCTGTAGGATCTAGATGGCACCAAGAGGGGAGGGTGGTGAATTGGTGTATTAAAACTTTTGACTCTTTTCTTAATCTAGATTTGTTATGACAGCGGAAGCATACATATGCAAATGTAAACACAAATAGAGAAGAGAGTAGAGAGAAAAACAAAGAAACAAACAACACACAAACACAAGTTTGTTGTCGAGGTTCGGCCGAACTCCTGGCCTACGTCCCCGCTCCGATCTTCTCCCACACGATCTTCCGAGATCACTATTTCCTTCTTCAAAGGGCGAAGACTCCCTTACAACTTCTCCTTTCTTGCACGAGGACAAGGAGAGAAACCTCTTACAACATCCACAAGATCACTTGGACCCTCCTGTGTTAGATTCCTCACTTGAATCACAGAAAGGGAACTAAGGCNCGGTTGGCGGGTGAGGGCGCAGGCGCGGGTGGCTAAAAGGGCAGACTTGGATCACAGAACAAAATTAAGTGAGGGATTGAATTTTTTAGGGCACGGGAATTAGCGATAGAATTTATGTCGCTAATTTTGTCGTAAATCTGTCGCTATTAACGACGAAGAATTTCTGTCGTTAATATTGTCGCTAACTTGTCGCAAATTTTAATTTTGTCTTAAAAAATGGCTCAACTTAAATTGTCGCTATCCTGTTGTTATACTCTCGCTATGAGCGACAGAATAGCGACAAATATTTTTGCCGCTAACTCTCTGTCGCTAATCCATCATATTCTTGTAGTGCAAATAGATCTTTAAAATGCTTATCAGATATTTTTTATCAGCTAAGTCAAACATGCCCAAAAAGCCTATTTGGCTCAGCTTATAACTAGTTTAAAACTACTTATAAGTTAATTTTAAAATTTTTCAATATTTTGTTAACAAAAAAATGTATTATAAGTTGTTACTAACAAATTATAAGTCAAAAAAATAAGCAGGGTACCTTCTGCTTATTTTTAAAGTCGTTGACTTAATTATCTAACCAACTATATTACTCTTTTATCAGTATTTTTTTAATATTATTATCATATAACTTCAATGTTATCTTAGTCAGTATTTATTTTAACAAACATTACAACTATTTATTTATATTATAAGTACTTTTATCTAAACATGTAACCATTTATATTTTAAAATAAATTTCAATATTTATAATGCTTATGAATATTAATATTTATCAATATTAATGCTTATCAGGCTTAAGACAACAAGATTCGGTTAAAGATTTACTTTTTCTATTCTAAAATGATTCACATAAAAATGATCAACATAGCGAGAGCTAGTTGACTAAATGTTAGATTTCACGTTGATCAGTCTAATTTCCTTTAAGTCTTACTCGCAATCTCATCAATTGTGATATAAGAAGTCTTTTACAATTAATGAGAAGTCACTTGCTAAGGAACGAGTGAGGCAATCTTATTGATCAACTAGCCCTCAAATTTATTTGTGCGAAGTCCTTAAAGTGAGAGATATTGATACATTCCTCTAAGTCAATATGAGAGATAGTTAGCCAATACTTTGATCATCTTGTTTGATTCACGTATCTTCGAAAGATTATGAATATACATATATATATATATTTATTTGTCACTTTCCGT
>LTAE01009970.1:18877-31910 GCA_001647135.1 Pontederia paniculata
ATATATAATATGTATATGTATACAAATTTCTTAGTTGATGAAGGCATAATGCATCAAACATCTTATCCGTATACCCCTCAACAAAATCGTCATGGTCTAAGAAATTACCGTCATTTACTTGATATTACTCGAGCTCTTCACTTCCAAGTTAATCTTCTTATTAATTGTTTTTTTTTGGAGTATGCTCTTACTGTTGCATATCTAATAAAGTATGCATCTTCTAAGTTATTGCTTAGAAAAACTCCTTATGAGCTTCTTTAGGGCATCCTCCATCCTACTCACATATATGGAATTTTTTGAATTGTTATGCCAAAAATATTTCATCCACAACTTTGGGAAAATGGATGGTAAAATCTCATCGATGTATGTTTATGAGATATCCATATGACAAAAAAGGGAGATGTCTTTATAATTCAGACACCAAACAATTTTTTTGTCTTGCAACATCTTAAGTTTGACGAGTCCATTTTTTCATACGTCTCGATCCCGGAGTTTTATATTTCTCCACATTCTTCTATGTTTATTGATTGTGCCAGTTGGTATGGATGTTCCTTCTTGTATACAAGGGGAGTAAGAACAAAATGATTCACCTAATGATTTGCTTTCTACTCCATCCTATAGTTATAATAACATTGGCACACAACAACCACAAGAGAGTCGAGCAAGTACCGGTTCTGATGTGGTAGCTAATATTATTACTTCTTGTATGATACTAATATTGTGCTTGGTCAATTTATGCCACCTGATACTCATATCCTAAAGTCTATAAGGAAGTGATGCCTCAAACATAGAAATGATTATATTTGTCATTCTACCTTTAGTAGTTTCCCTTGTAGTTCGACCACATTGATTAAGCCTTTTAGGATGAGGAATCCTCTTTAAAATTTTATCACTTATTATAATTTCTCTCATTTTGATAAGTCTTTTCTAGCTACATTTAATGTTAATAATGGACCTACTATCTATAATGAAGATATGCAATATTATAGGTGGTGTGTAACAATATTTGAGGAGTTCGAAGCTTTTGAAGCCAATAGTACTTTGACTCTTGAACAATAGCCAAAGAATGAACATTCCTAGACAATAAATTAAATGAGTCGTTAAAATTAAATGAAAAAAAATGATGATATATCAAACATTATAAAGACGGTCTAGGTGGAAATGGCTTTACTAAAGTTAAGCGTGTTGATTAAAATGAGATATTTGCTCTTATGGCAAAACTTACCACTATGAGGTGTATTTTGGCTATTGCTATTGTAACACTCGGACAATCTTCGAAAAAAAAGAGACAGGATCGTAGACAATGTCCAATTTGGACGTGAGTTTTGTTTCATCCAACAAATGGATGATCTAATTTGGATTTAAATTTAAAATTTATTTGGACATTTAAGTTTGACTCCTTCTCTAATTAATCCAAAATCCTAGGCGACCCTCTATAAACCCCTAGGTCATGAGAATTAAGCCAACAAAACTTATTATTTCCCTCCAGCTGTTAGAGAGCCTTTTCCCCTTCTCATGAGAATTAAGCCACCAAATCTTATTATTTTTCCCCAGTCTTCAGAGAGCCTTCCCCTCTTTTATTCCCTTCTACTCTTTTTCTCTCAAGACCATGAGGTAAGACAAATAGAGTTTGTCTTTTATTTTTTTTTTCCTCTTGGCCTCTCACCGAGGGGACACATGTAAAAGAACCAATGGAGAGGACTAATGCGAAGGAAGAATATGAAGAAGCTTAATGTTGCGAGGGGAACACGAAGAGAATTTTATGAACGTCAAAAGGTATATAAGGGGACCCTTACGGTTGATAGGAGATTTATGTTTATCACTCTACATGATTTCAATATTTATCCATGAGCCTAGAAAAAGAATCATGTTTTCTCGATTTTACACAAGGTTTTATTGATTCTAGTCATTTTAGATATTTTTTGAACCCCACAATCATATCAAAACAATGATGATGAAGGAAACACCATGGAAAAGATGGACCGACAGGGGCCACATCTACCGGATGCGAGTCACGTTGATCCGCCTAGAAAGGAAGAAACCCTAGCGTCGACGCGAGTTATGTCCCCATTAGACACAAACCATCCAAGTGACGGGTGCAAGAAAACCTAACACAGGTCGTGTTCTATCGAACCCGTGCCACATCCAAACTAGAAAATTGATGATGACCCGTCACCTGAACCAAAATATTTTAGAGAACAAAAAAACTCTAGAAAAATTAAAGAGATCGGTGAAACGAGTCATATCGGAATACAATGCAGACCAAGTGAATAACCTAGAAGGAACACATGGACCCTAGACACAGGGTGCATTATCTTAAGACGCGGACCGTGTCCTGATGCCGTAATAATAATTCCAATGAGAGTCACCCTTGTAAAAACCGGACTGTGCTAATCAGCTTGAGGAGGATGACATGCACCAGCAAAATACACATGTTGGAACCAGAAATGGACCATGTCAAATATTAAAATAGATTGCGTGAAGGTTAACTATTGCACATCGCAAACGGGTCATGTCACTCCCTAACATGGATCGTTTTCCAAAAAGTGGCTGATTTTACATGATTTTACGTTTTGATGATGCTACATATGTTGATACTACGTTATGCTTGATCAATAAGATTTTATAAGATAGTTAAAAGCCTAAAGAAAATATAAGAAGTAAAATAATCAAAATAAAAGACAAAAGCTGTGGATTTTTGTGTGCACTAATTGTCAAAAGGAGAATAAAACAAAAGGTAAAGATAGGGACATAGGGTGTAGCTGAAGGCAACACAGCGAAACCTTGTGGCGGTAAAGGCAAAACACTTGGTCATTGTTCCTGTTGCACAGACCTCTCCACCTTGTGCAAAGAATTCAAGAAGTCTACCATATGGGAATTTTTGCCTCGAGATGAGGGTCTCGGTGGTGATGTACAATCATTGACGAAGATACATGGAAGTGGCATGATATTCCCTTAAAAAATGAAGAGATCTTCACAAGATGACAAGATCAAAGATGAAAGAAATTAGGAGATAGTTTCTAAGAAGGAAAAAAAGAAAGTCAAAGAGAAAGAAAGAATGAAAGAAAGAAACAAAGAAAGAAACAAAGAAACAAAGAAAAGAAAGTATAGCACAAATATTGTTCTAAGCTAAAGAAAAATACATAGCCAAAGAATGAAATGCTAGAAGCAAAGAAATTCAATGTGATTGATGATTGTACCTTGTTCATGTTTTATGTTTTATTATTTACTTGTATATGCAAATCTTCCTAAGGTATAGTAAAGTTATTTCTTAGCATGATTTATTTCTCTTTCATTTTATCTTACCCTATTGAACCTTACACATTAGGCATTAGCTCACAAGAGGTCACATCCACTGCATATGGGTCCTGCAGGTATATAATAAGATTAGATGATAATTTTGGTGGCATGGATGTCGAGGAGATTCATGGCGACATAAGTATTTGCACATGGCATGAACTGAGTTTACTTAGGTGTCTTAATAAACATTGATTCAGTAGTTAGTATTTGGGATTACATGGTACCAAGTTTAGTTTATGTTGGATAATGTAACTCTAGTCTTTATTCTAATTGAAGACTTTCACAAAGTAAGAGTTTTATAATTTGGTTTTAATTTACGCACATGTATACATAATGTTGACCACAAAAAGTCAAAAGTGAAGTCAAAGTAAGAAAGGTTAAGCACGAGTTATGTCTCCAAGAGTCATTAGAAGAGGCAATTTGGAGCGTGCTTTTGGGGTTGTTATAGTTAGATATCATAGCTCAATGAGAGACACTTCTTAATTTTCTATAAAATATGTAATGGTCCATGTGGAATCGTCTTGAACACTCACTTCACCCTTTAGAAACATCAAGTAAGCCTTTATATATTTATGTATGGTTAAGATGATTTTGCTTATGGGCAATATGAATATAGATGCCTCCAGAAAATATCCCTATTCATCGCTGGCATGGGGCAAGCAAGTGATTCAAGTGAGCCAACAATCGAGAACACAATCTAGAACACCCAGTTGTTCAAGCCTTCATTTGGGCAACACTGTGATCAAGACACAATTGAGAGGTTACTCAAGTTGCAGCCTCTCTATTTTGATGACTCAGATGACTTTGATCTGGCTGAGCAATATGTAGAAATGATGGAGGATATATTTGAGGAAACAAAGTGCATTGAAGAAAGGAAGATTGTTTATGCTGCAAACATGTTTATCAATGATGCCAAGGACTGGTGGAAGATCACAAAGATCACCAAGTTCTGATGCCAGAAAGTGATACTTGGGAGGACTTCAAGGAGTTTTTAGGAGCTCGCTACTTTCTATCCTACAAGCGAGGATAAAAACAAGAAGAGTATCTATAACTGACATAGGGAAGGATGATGATGTCATAATATTCGATCAAATTCACTTGTTTGAAGAAATACTATACTATACAATAGAATGAAAAAGACTAAAAGGTTTTTCAAAGAGATAAATTCAGATATGAGAGCCAAGGTAATGGGAGGAAACTGTAAGACTATAGATGAAGCTAGCATATGAATTGGAAAAGGAATATGAGGATTGACAATAGAGTCAAAAGTGAATGCCCTAGTGTGACAGGATGATCGAAAATAAGCCAAGATGGGAGAATATGAGGCAATACAGGCTTCCTGGAAGGATGGACCATCATTGAGAAGACCATGCAAGGCCTTATGCTCCTCGAGATGCTCGAGCACCCCCACTACCGCAACAACAACATCAACCACCTTGCAACAGCAGAATAGAGGCCTTTGCTAGTATTTCTAAAGGTTTCACCCTAGAGAGTGTCATCGCAAGATTGGAGCATGTATTCAAAGCCGCAAGCAGAACCACTATATCAAGAACTACCTCGACTTGAAAAAGGGCGGTCAAGAACATCGTAAAGAAGGAGGGCCACTACTCTAGTGCTTGATGAGTTTATAATATCCAAGATGATGCAAAAAAAATGCAATGAGGAGGTCATTCGAGGTACTCTTCTAGTGGTGACCTCTTTGCTAATGTTATATTTGACTCTAGTGCTACCCATTCCTTCATCTCTAAAAGTTTTGCTCTTGTGATGAAATTAAGTGTTCAAGACACAAAATTTCCACTTGATAACTCAACCCCTCTTGGTACCATATACACAAAATCGTACATCGATGGAGTATTAATGGAGATAGAGGAAAAAAATATTTGCGGATCTGATCATCATCATCATCACCATCGGGGTATGATGTCATTCTAGGTATGGACCGGTTGTCCTACCATGATGGCCATATGATCTATAAACAGAAGAAGTTCAAGATTGGTGTACCTGGCGGACCACAATCCACTATAAGAGACATTTCTTCTAAGGACATGAAAGTGTTAGTGTTAGCTATGAAGGCTCAAAGGATGTTGGAGAAAGAATGTAGAGGTTACCTAGCCTGCCAACCACAATCAATTTATCTACTGAAGATATGCAACAAATAGAAGTGCTGAAAGAATTCCCTAATATCTTTCCAATAGATGTTTTAGGATTATCATTGCAATGTGAGATCGATTTCCACATCGATCTTGGGCCAGGGACAACACTAATACCTAGAACTCCTTATCAATGGCACCATATGAGCTGCAGAGCTGAAAACATAAATTCAAGAATTATTGGACAAGGGTTTCATTCGACCAAACGTCTCACCTTGGGGCACTCGATCTGATTTGTGAAAAAGAAGGATGGATCCCTACGACTCTGCATCGATTATAGGATGCTAAACGAGGTCATTGTGAAGAACAAGTACCCACTACCTCACATCGACAATCTCTTCGACCAGCTCTCCCAAGCATCGATCTTCTTTAAGATCGATTTAAGCGACTATCATCAACTTCGAGTCGCCAAGGATGGCATACCAAAGATGGCTTTTGGAATAAGGTATGATCATTATGAGTTCCTTGTGATGTCGTTTGGGTTAACAAATGTACCTGCAACATTCATGGAGCTCATGAATAGAATATTCATATCATATCTTGATCCGTTCAACAACGTATTTGTAGATGACATACTAATCTATTCCTCAAGCTAGGAGCAACATCAGGAACATCTAAAAGTTATGTTGGAGATTTTGAGACAAAATCATATCTTTGCCAAGTTTTCCAAATGTGAATTATGGCTTGACAAGATTATGTTCCTCAACCATATAGTTTTAAAGCAAGAAATCTCGATGGACCTCGCAAAAGTGGAAGCGGTGGTAAGTTGGGAGTAACCAAATAATGTGTCGGTGTCAAAGATCATAATTTTCTTAGCAATAGCATGGTACTACAAAAGGTTTATCAAAGAATTTTCAAAGATGACATCTCCCCTAACAAACTTGACTAGGAAGGCTATAAAGTTTATTTGGTTTCAGAAATGTCAAGAGAGCTTTCAAGAGTTAAAGACCAGATTAACCATGGCGCCGATGTTGACTTTCCAACAACAAGTGGAGGCTATGAAGTGTACTCGGATGCATATGGTACATATATGTGGTGTGTATTGATGCAACATGATAAAGTGGTGGCCTAGGCATCAAGACAATATAAGCACGAAGTGAATTACCCAATCCATAACCTAGAGCTAACAACAATAGTATTCGCTCTAAAATTACGAAGACACTACCTATATTGAGAAAAAAATGAAGTTTTCACCGACCATAAAAGTCTAAACTATGTCATCTCACAAGGGAATTTGAATAAACGACAAATGTGGTTGAAGTTCCTGAAAGATTATGAATATGCTATTAGTTACCATCTTGGTAAAGCAAATTTGGTGCCAACGTAAGTATGAAGTAGGAAGGTAGACTAGCATACCTAAATGTAGGAATATGGAATATGGTAGTTCACTGGAATCCAAAGCTTAGTAGATGAGGAGCAATACTAACGATACATGTAGGAATCCAAACGGATTTGGTAGACATGATCCAAAGGACGCAACAGGAAGATGCAGAGGAGCACGACCGCATGGTCAAGTTACACCAAAAGGAAAATACATGATTCAAACTTTACTAAGAAGGTGGGATTAGATCCAAAATATACTTTTTGGGTTCCCAACAATAAAGAGTTGCAAAGAGAAGTCCTATATGAGTGCCACAAATATGAGTTCTCCATCCACCCAAGCTGCACCAAAATGTACAAAGACGTGCAACACAACTTTTGGTGGAAGGATATGAAGAGAGAAGTAGCCACTTATGTAAAATATATAGTGTGAACCAATAGGTGAAAGTTGAACATTAACGACCATATGGGCCTCTCTGACCTCTCCCTATTTCTGAATTGAAGTGGGTGCACATTACGACGAACTTCATCACAAACTTACCATGAAACGAAGGTTGACAAGATGCAATTTGGGTGATAGTGGATAGATTAACAAAGTTATCACATTTTCTACCAACGAAGATGAAACAATCAATAGAAATCCTCATGGAGTTGCTCATTAAGGAGATCATCAAATTTCATAGCATCCTAATATCCATCATACCGGATAGAGACCCTTGCTTTACATCAAGATTTTGGAAAAGTTTATAGGTGGCCTTTGGCACAAGGTTGAAGTATAGAACAACATTCCACCTTCAAATTGGATAGACAATTTGAAAGGATTATACATACTCTAGAGGATATGTTGCAACCATGCACACTCGATTGACATGAAAATTGGGATAATCATCTATTTGCGTATAACAATAGTTATCATGCAACTATTAAGATGGCATCATTTGAATGATTATAAGAAAGCCCATATATTCTCTAGCTTGTTGGAGTGAAGTTGGAGAAAGAAAGCTCATAGGACCTATAATTGTGGAGGAATATGTAGGGAAATGGACTTGATCAAGAATAAATAGTGGTGGCCTAAGCTAGGCAGAAGAGTTATACAGATAAAGGCCAAAGAGACCACACCTTTACAATGGGTGACAAAGTTATGTTGAAAACATCACCAACGAAAGGGATAATGAGGTTCAGCAAGAAGGGGAAGCTTAAACCCTGATACGTTGGTCCATTTGAAGTATTAGAAAGATTTGGTGAAGGTGCTTCTAGATTGGCACTACCATCATCATACGAGCATGTGCACAATGTCTTTCATGTGTTTATAATTCATAAAGACAACCATGATGACACAAATGTGATAAGGATGGAAGAACTAAACCTCAAAGAAGATATGACTTGTAAAGAGTACCCCGTGGAAATATCGAAATATCAAACATGATAATAAGAAGTAAAATATTACCGACGGTCAAGGTGGCCTGGACTCCTCATAGAGGAAGTGAAACTACATGGGAACTAGAGGACAAAATGTGACTTTGTAATTTGAGTAGGAATTTGTTTTTAAGGAGATTATGATGTAACTATTTTCAAAAATAAGAGAGGTACACAAACCGCGTCCAATTTGAAGGTGGATCGTATTCCACCCAGCAGATGGGCGACCTAATTTGGATTTAAATTTGTGGGCGACGGGCGCGCCTGGCAGAAATGCTGGGCGCGCCTGGCAGAAACGCTAGGCACGACCACGCGCGGAGCTAGGCGCGACCATGCGCACTGGCGGCGCTGTGCGCGATGGGCGCGCCNTGGGGTCGCTGTTTGCGACTGGCGCGTCTGGCAAAAACGCTGGGCGCGACCGCGCGCGGCGCTGGGCACGACCATGCTCACCTCGCGGCGACGTGCACGCCAGAGCTATGGGCGCGGCAGACCACACCAATAAAATTTGATTTGAGATATAAACTTGATTTCATATCTAACTAATCCAAAACCCTAGGCCACCCTATATAAATGCCTAGGTCATGAGAATTAATCCACAAAACCTAATTATTTTTTTCCTAGCTGTCTGAGAGCCTTCCCCTCCTCCCCTCTCTTCCCTTTTTGCTTCTCCCCTCTTTTTCTCTCAAGGCCATATGGTAAGACAAATAGAGTTTGTCTTTTATTCTATTTTTCTCTTGGCCTCAACCAAGGGGACGCCTGTAGGAGAACAACAAAGAGTACTAACACAGAGGAAGAACATAAAGAGGCCTAATGCTACGAGGGGAATGTGAAGAGAATTTCGGGAACATCAAAATGGTATGTAAGGGACCTTTGTGGTTGGTAGGAGATTTATTTTTTGTCTCTTTACTTGATTTCAATAGTTTATCCATTAGATTAGAAAAAAAATCATGTTTTATTGGTTTTATATGAGATTTTATTGATTCTAGATGTCAACAAACATAGATATGATGTAGAAGACTCCCATGATAACTTAAGCTTCTTATAAACATTTTTAGATATTTTTTGAATCCCGCAATAATTTCAAAGCAATGTCAGTGGAAGGAAACACCATGGAACAAACAGACGATACGAGTCGTGCCTCCTGGATGCGGGTCGCATTGATCCGCCTGGAAAGGAAGAAACCTTAGCGCCAACGCGGGCCGTGTCCTGGCAGAGAGCATGAGAAAACTTAATGCATGTCATGTTCTACTGAACTCGGGCCGCGTTCAACCTAGGAAATTGACAATGACCTATCATCCGTACCGAATCATGTTTCGGAGCAAAAACCCTTGAAAAAATTAGAGAGAGTAGTGAAATGGTTCATGTCGGAATACAACGCACATACATGAATCACCTAGAAGGAATAAACAAACCCTAGACAAAAACTCGTGTTTTCTTAAGATGGGGTCCATTTTCTAATTCGTAATAATATTCTAATGCGATTCATGTCTATCGAACTCAGACCACACCAATAAAATTTAGGAGAATGACACATATCATCAAAACCGAAACCAGAAGTGGACCGCGTCGAATATTAAATGGGTCGCGTGAAGCATGACTGACACACATAAGAAATGAACCGTGTCAATCCTCGACATGGACCATTTTCCAGAAGGTGGATGATTTTATGTTTTGATGATGCTACCCTATGTTGATATTATGTATGCTTTATTAAGAAGGTTTTATAAGATAATTAAAAGTCTAAGGAAAAGATAAGAAGTAAGATAAGCAAGACAAAATACGAAAGATGTGAGTTTTCATGTTCATTGATTGTCAAAGGGAGAAAAGAATGATAGCTAAGAACATTAAAGGTAGGGAGATGGAGTGTAGCTCAAGGCAACACAGTGAAACCATGCGATGGTGAAGACAAAACACTTAGCCACTATTTCTATTATAGATGTCTCTCCACCTTGTGCAACGAATTCAAGAATTCCACCATATGAGAATTTCACCCAAGATGAGGGCTTTCATGATAATGCACAACCATTAACGAAGATAAATGAAAGGGCTATGATGCTTCAACAAGATCAAAGCTGAAAGAAGTAAAGAAAAAAAGTCAAACAAGTAACAAAGAAAGAAAGTCAAAGAGAAAAAAGAATGAATGAAAGAAAGAAGACAAAGAAGTAAATATGAAAATAAAGTATAGCACAAATGTTTTTCTAAGCAAAAGAAAAATGCTAAGCCAAATAATGAAATGCTGGAAGCAATGAAATCTAATGTGATTGATGATTGTAACTTGTTCATGTTTTATTGTTCTATTATTTCTTGTATATGAAAATGTTTCTAAGATACAACAAAGTTATTTTCCCAGCATGATTTGTTTCTCTTTCATTTTGTTTCACTACATTAAGCCTTACATACTGGGCATTAGCTCACAGAAGGTCACTTTCTCCTACATCTAGGTCTTGGAGGTATAAAGGATTAAACAATGACGATGGTGGCATGGATGTCGAGGAGGTTTATGATGACATACGTAATTGCACATGCCATGGACTGAGTCTTGTTAGGTGTCTTAATAAACATTAATATAATAGTTAGTATTCTAGATTACTTGGCATTGAATTTAGTTTATGTTGGATATTGTGACTCTAGTCTTTATTCTAATTCAAGATTTAAAGTAAAAGGATATCAATATTCATCCATAAGAAGAATAGGAGTTTTCATTGAGGAAATAGTATAAGAATTGAACTCCTCTACTACAAGAAAATCTAGTTCGAACTCTAGGAAATTTCTATAAAAAAATCCTATAAGTTTTACAGGAAATTAATCAATATTATACTATTTCCTCAACAAGAACTTCTTTTCTTTTATGAATTTCCTCGATATTGAAAATTTTTAAAATTGTTAAAATTTCCTTAACTTTGAAAATAAATATTTTCATAACTTTAGGATCTGTTGAGGAAATTTCCTAACAAAATAGACTAATATTGAAAATAAATATCGTCTATCAAAATTTCTTCAACTTCATAACATTGAAAATTGTAACACCACATGTGATAAATATTTTCAGTATTTACGACTCTATAATAATATTTGACCCTAACACCACACATGATAGACAATTAATATATTCAAAAATAAATCTTTTGTGATAGATTATTAATCATACTTTAACATGATATCCAAGATATTTCCTAGGATATGTATTTTTGAGGTAGATAAGAAAAGAGATGGGGTACAAAATGTAGCTCCTTCTCAATCCCAATAGATGCGCTAATAGGTGGCCATGCCAACAATGTCAATAAGTATTTTTTTTCAAGGAAAGAAGAAGATTTTTTTTTTAAAAAAAAGGAAAATATATTTTCAAACAATTTGACATCTCTAGAGACAAAAAAAATCTTCAAACATCAAAGAGGCATCAATCTCTTTTGCAACAAGAAGAGCTCATGAAAATGCATTTATGCGAATGAGCATCAAATTTGTCACATTCAACACATCGTTATCATGACCATAAAACAACAATTCAAAGGCTAGAAGATTATGGTAATTAGGCAATTACCAAATAAATTTCATGAGGTTGCGATCAGATAAAAAAATTTAGATGGCATACAATTAATCTAATAAACTATGTTAGAAATCATTTCTCAAAAGCTTATGTTGGTCCAACATTATTGAAGACAATTGCATTAATGATTTCTAGGGAGATTGGATGTCCAACAATTGTAAGCTCATCAGCAATGAATGGTGATAGAAGTATTGTCTTTCTTAATAGTTTGTAGTTTCATTGTCAATTAAGGGGTCCTTGTATGATTCAGGGGAGACTAGACTTATGTGCGATGTGTTATGACGTTAGGTGAAGAGGTAATGTTATGACATAAGGAAACACCTTTTATGTAAGATTCTATCCACTAGACGAGGATAATTTGATCCTCGTATACCCAATCTCGATAAGCAGGAATGAGAATATATGTTGCAAATGAAGAAATGTCCTAAAAAGGAGGCATTATAAAGAAATAAATTTCCATGCAGAATTATGGTAGATGATTTAGGAATGGAACTAGGGACAAAACCACAATGAAATAGTACATGGCCAAAACATAATACAAAATTAGCGAAATTGAAGGTTAACATTAAAAAAATCAAAATAATATTATATTATATTATCCACTTCAACAAATTTTGATGAAATTCTTACTATAATTGAAAATTTAGGAGGAAGAGGTCATATTATATAGATATATGATAATTATATGTCTCATACTTGGCTATGCACATATATGTACACAAAACCAAAAAAATACGAGGTGCGAGGGGAGGGGGGCATGCCGTAATGCTCCCAAATTCGCACCAAGAACATAGGTGTCTCGGGTAGAAATTTGAAGCATTACATTCAACAATTGACATCAGTTTATATTTACAAATACATGTAAAAGACTTTAAAGTTGAACATGACATTGGAAACATTATTATAAATAAATCATAAGGACCTCAAACAAGTCCAAATTCATTTATAGACTCTAGCATAAGATTCATCATGGTATTTGTAATATCTCAGATTTAAAAAAAATAAAATAAAATAGAATAAAGGGAGATGATAAGATAAGGAAAGATATAGTTTGTTAAGATTATGAAAAGAGTTTGAATTGAAGTCAAATTGTTATATTTCTTATCAATTAATATTCCTAATCTTACACAGATAAATATTTAGAGGAATCCTAATCACATGAAATATTATTTTATAGAATTTTTAATTGCACTCAAACTCTATCTAAGGATGAATTCCCTCCCTATAAATAGGACCCAACCCCTCCTCTCATCTCATTATTTTCTCCCTCAAATTCAAGGCATGAGGAGTTCTCCCTCTCTTC
>LTAE01009972.1:0-17615 GCA_001647135.1 Pontederia paniculata
AGCCTAAGACTCATGTTATAGGCCTTATATTTGGCCATGGATTTATGCCCATATGTGACAAGATGTTATATGGATTTTAATATGTTTCCGCTGCCATGATATATGTTTTATCTTTATGATATCTTGTTATGTTTTCCGCTGTGATATTATTATGTTTTATCTTTTCATTTATATGATTACGGGCTTGCTTAGTTTTATTTCTTGGCGAGCCCATATGGAATGTTCAATGTCCATGTAGCACCGTCGAAAAGTCCTCGTGGGTCGAGCCCGCGAGCGTTGCATTTTGGGGGCGTTACAGATTCATGGCAGCACATTTCATCCATCCAACAATAGACATTCATGTGAGTGAGTAGTAAAGTAAGAGTGGTGAAGGGCATGTGTATGTGTGGTAGGTTCAAAGTGCTATTGCGCGTGTTTGAGTGCATGGTTGTGGTGTATATGAGGTGAAGCTAGTGTTGTAAGCGAGTTAGTGTTTAATTAGTGTGTGAGTGTCCACCACATTCACATCATTATAGTATTGTACTCTTACTCCTATTATAATATTAGATATTATTTATTAGTGATTTTGTATTATGCAAAACTTCAACAAGTGGTATCAAAGTGAGATGATTTGTGGGAGATTCTACCAAAGTTGGAGGTCTTGCTCTAGTTACATGGAGATTTCATGAGGATATGCGAGGCTATGGCAAGAAGAAATTCTACAAGTGCTCAATATGGGATTGTTAAGACTACACTTACTTGACTCCAGTGGCGGAGCTAGACAAATTATTGAGGGGGTGCACATTTATAATTAATATCATCATAAAAATATAAAATAGTATGAAAAATAATATAAAAAATATTTTAAATAATTATGATATTTATTCTAATAATTAATTTTGACAAGATTTTATTTTTTGATAATTTAATATTTATTATAGTTTCTTCGCCTAAATTATCTTTTGTGGTGGGGTGATCTTTTCTTAAAATATTTCTCTATTCCCATATTTAACTGTAAAAAAATAACATTAAACTTAATTTGAGCAAAATATAAATTAATTAAGAAAAAAATCTATAAAAGAGTAAGTAAATAAACATATCTAATTTGATAAAATATAAATAATATGAAAATAAAATTCTAGATATAATTTTAATATATTATTTTTGAAAATCAAAATACATATAAAATTAATCATTATTAATATGCAAAAAATTGATGTTAAAATAAAAGAAAATAAGTATAATGAAAAATAACTATGGAGAAAATGACTTAAGTTTCAAAGCTTTCTTTGCAACTTTAAGAAAAATAATGATGGCTTCTTCAATACAAATTGAGCTAATTATATAGATAAAGTTAATAATGTGATTACATTCCTATATTAATTTTATTTGGACTTCAACACTAATTTAATTTATTATTTGACCTCCAAAACTAATTTAATTCGATGGGTGGGAGCAAAAAAAAAAATTAAAACACTGCACAAATGGTAGATTCGAACCTGCAACCTGTTATTCAAATATGTGGATGACTGACCAAATATCCAAACTATTTATATATGAAGGGGGTGCCACTGCACCCCCTTGAACCCCCTTCCCTCCGCCCTTGCTTGACTCATTATATGACATTCAACAAGTTACCATGGCAGATATGTTTAATGCGATTGGCAGAATTAAGAAATTAAACAATCAAAATTTATTAGAAGACCTACATATCAATAATGGTAAGATGAAATTTCGCGCATGCTCGTGTCAATCCACTTGTATCTAATCATTCTCGTACTTGTGTCAATGTCGTGCCAAAAAAATTGTGTCGTGCCGAATTTGTCATCCAGGTGACCCAGCATGACCGACCTAAATTTGATTGTGTTGAGCCGAGTCACTTGTTTTATTTTTTTAATTTCTATTTTTAATGAAATCCCAAATTTTTATTATAATAAAATTTATATTTTATATCATATATTATAGTATTTAATATAATTATATCATTTTTGATAAATTGGTTAACCAAGTAATAATATATGATTGTATTAGTAATCAATATATATATTATATAAGAATACATGTCTTACAAAAAATATATTTATCATATAGGTTAAATTTAAAAATTATATTAGATAAAGAATTTGAACCCGAGTTAAAAAAGTAAGTGGACACCTTGACTGCCAATAAAGCTAATATGTACTATTTGTTTAATAAAAATACATATAATTCTTTATATATAAATTTTTTTTCCATGCCCAGGCCAATTTGGGTCGGGCATGACCTTGAGTGACATGTGAGGCTCGACTTAGGGTCAATAGCATGGTCCGACACCACCTCAATACAAAGGTAGGATTTCCGGGAGATAGTCGATGGGTCCGACACACTGACACCTACAAAAGCTGAGGCGCAGGAAGTTGCATATCAAGGTTGGAAAGGCTATGCTTATTCTGAAAACCACAACCGAGAAATAGTTGGCAGACTACACCAAAGATGTTTAGACATCAAAGGCAGCATGAGATTGATGCAATCTAAATGTACTAACAAACACACTAGTTGTTCAAGAAATATAGAAGTGAATAGAGTATCGACGAGGACTAATGTAACATAATCCATCCAATTTCAAAGTTGACAATGAAAGTTTAAATTGCGAAAAGTTTAATTGTGATTAAATTTGAATAATAGAAAATTGATAAGATTGAGACATGAAAGATAAAATGATATAAAATCAATCAATTTATGAAAAAAGAGCAACTTTATTTTACCCCTTTGTTAGATTGATTCATATTTTAAATACATGACAAATCAAATAATGAACCAAGAATTGCTCAAATTTTGATCCCTTAAATATGTGCAATCATCTATATTATTTTTTAAATTAATTAGGACATCCAAACAAATCCACCCTAAATCAGTCTAAACCTAAGAAGTGTTACGATGCATCTTCACTTAAAGCAAGTCCAATCAACATGCCATACAACTTATGACTTTCAAATGAGTAATCTAGATTATAACATTAATTATTTTAACTTTGATTAAAAATTAATTTTTCATGCACTTATAAATTTAAATATTCAATAATCATTTCGGATAATCATCATGCAGAAAAGACGAATTAAGAACAACAATCATGTTTAAAGAAATGATTTATTAAGAAAAATTCAATCTAAATATAGGATTCTACAAAGTTTCCCTAGTATAAACAACTACATAAGATCAGAAATTGACATCAGATATTCAAAAAAGTTCATCCCGAATATCAAATAAAAAAAACTTTTGATGAAGAATCAGCAACACGACCCTTTATTTGATGAACCACGCTTCAGACTCCTTCTTCAGGCTTCAACATGATCTCGATCCTCATGAACTTTTATAATTTTTTTCAGCATAAGGCTCCAAATAATGATCCCTTGAATTTTATTTATGGAGTTGAAAGTATTATAAATTTTCAAGATTTAACTTTCATATCAATTTCTTGTTTTGAACAAAATTTGGCCAAAATATCCGTTATATCATATTTAAATTCATAATTTGATAAGGTTGATTAAGATAATGTTTTGGCTTCAAACTAAAAAAAACTAGATTTCATGATCTGTGATAAAGTTCTCACGAATGTGACTAAAACTATGTCATCAACATTTCACATCATCATGGGCCATGAGAGAGCTTTCTTGGTCGTGATGATATTTATTATATTGCTTTCATCTCGTTCATGATCCTAATTTGTAATCCATTGCTTGTGACTTGACGTCATATAATTGTGAAAAGTGATTAATGGGTTACAATCTAAATATACTATGCAAAAATTATGTTAAAATTAATAAAAAAAAACAACTCTAATAAAAAGATGCATGTAATGATCAAATTAACAAAAAAAACTAACCAAATATACTATGCAAAAATTGTGTTAAAATCTACACACATCATAGTCCCCCAAGCTTATAATTTGCTTGTCCTCAAGCAAACATTAAAACAAACTCTTCCATCATAATCATCATCTTTTAGATTAATACTTTTGTCGTATTGTTCTCTAATATGTTCATCATATGAGCACCATTGTCAAAAGACAAATTTCATAAAATTTCTAAATCTTAGAAATATTAGCTCAAGTTTAGCATCATGCAAAAGTAAAACACACTCTATCCAATAATGGACATGCAAGTAGCAAAATGAGTCTTTTACCTTGTTTAAGTTTCTTTTTGCAAGTTTTAGCCTTCAAGCAAGTTTGCACAAGGGAATTCATATCGCAAAAGTTCGACAGTCTTTAGTGTTGTTGTGGTGGTTAGTTAACTTAGTTCATCAAGTTCAGAAGTGTCAAATTGTGGCACATGCGACTCGGACATATGAGCCAAAATGGGATGAACATCTTTAGCAAACACGATCTTCTAGAAGGTCAAAAGATTTTTGAAATAAGTTTATACAAGTATTGTTTCTTCGGCAAGTAGTGTCGACTTTATCATCAAGGCAATGCATAGAATGGAGACGACACTCGAGTACATCCATGTTAATTATTAGGTCATTCGTGTTTCAAGTTTCGGAGGTGCTAGATATTTTTTTCTTTGATTGATGACTAATAAAGGATGTTTGAGTATTTTTGATGAAGCATAAGAGTGAGACTTTCAAAGTCTTCAAGCAATGGAAGATTCTGGTGGAGAATCAGATGTTGAAGAAGGTGAAGATGGAGTTTTATTGGTATGAATTTGATCCGTTCTGCAAAAAATAAATACATTGCAAAAACATCGCACCATCAAAGACACTCCATATAATGGGGTGGCAAAAAGAATTAACATAATGCTTCTAGAGAGTAATGTACATACTTTCGAATGCTGACATGAGTAGGACATTTTAGGATAACACTGTCAATATAGTGTGTCCAATTAAGATGCATCTATTCGCAACCTTGAAGTGCAGATGGGTCAACTAGCAAACGTCCTATCTAGTCGGGCACGCCAAATCCATTTCGGCAAGGAATGACAAACAACTAGAAGATCCTGAATTTTCTTATGATCAACCATTTGCTGAAATGAAAGGAAGACTACTAAACACTCACCAAGGAAAGGTAGATCTTTACCTTACCTTAAGAAAAATAGAAAAGAACAATTGGATAAGCAATTTTCTAGGTTCCTTGTGATATTCAAGCAAATGCATATTAGTATACCCATTCACGAACAAATGCCAAGCTATTGAAAGTTTATGAAAGAGGTAGTATCAAATAAGAAAAGAATTGTAGAGATAGTCATTGTGAAACTTACTCCTTACTGTTGTGATGTTTGCAAGAGAGATGACCTAGTTAGTTTTACAATCCCTTATACCACAGGTTTTTTGCTCCAAAGCACTATGTAATTTAAGAGTAAGCATAAACCTTATGCCCTATTCAGTGTTCCTTAAGCTAGAATATGGAAAATTGAAAGAATCTAATGTCATGTTCCAACTTGCTGATCAGTTAGTGAAAAAGCCTTGAGACGCTATTGAAGATGTTCTAGTGAAAATGGACAAGTTCGTATTTCCAACATATTTTATTGTTATGGAGATGGATTGTGATCATGAAGTTCCAATCATCCTAGGAAGATCCTTTTTGGACATAGAAAATGCAATGATTGATGTACAATAGCGCAATTTAACTCTTTGAGTTAACAATAAAAATTTAAGCTTTAGATGACTCGTTCTCTAAAACACTCTGCTGATTTTTTTTTGTATGCTATGTTAATGAAGTCTTGGAAGATGTTCACTTTCATGAATTGATAGCATTGTGATAGATCCTGTTGAAGATCCTTTTGCTGAAGAACCTCAGGAAGAAATTGTAGTTGATGCTGACCTGAAGGACATAAAAGATTTGCAGAAAACTAACAAGATGAAGGAAGATGTCAAGAATCCTCCAACTCTAGAGCTCAAGGAGTTACCATGTCACCTCAAGTATAATTTTTCTGAAGAAAAAAATTATTCAATAATTGTGTTTGCTTATTTGAGAGAAGAGATGAAAAAGAGACTAATTAAAATATTGAAAAGACACAATTACATAGTATATCTATTGATATTTAGAGAATTTCTCTGTATATCTGTATGTATAAAATACTGATAGAAGATAATAATAAATCCATTGCTCAACACTAGAGAAGATTGAAATTAACATTGAAAGAAGTGATAAAGAATGAAATCATCAAACTATTAAATGCATGTATAAACTATTATAGTTTTTATGGTCCATAGATTAGCTATGTACATATTGTTCATAAGAATGAGGTATAACTGTGGTGAGCAACTCAAACAATGAATTAGTATCTCAAAAAATAATGATAGGATGACGAAGTGAATTGAATATAGAAAAGAAAATTAAATGATGCTACGCGTAAGAAAATTATCGTTCATGACCGGAAATGATTCTCACGAGGCCCATGTTTTCGCTTCAATGGAGAAGTGTCCAGCGCCAGCAGTTAGCACCTGCAGAATACTACCATTAGCTGAGTTGTCATATCTATTAAGGATTATCAAATTTGCTCTGTAGCTCTTAAACAATATTAAAATTGAGAGGTCTCAAGTATAATACAGGGATGGGAATCAGGCTGAAATATTAAATGGACCGAATCGATCTATATAAAAATAAAAATATAATTTATTATTTCAATAAATATTTATAATACAAATAGAATAATATTGATATAGTTTATTAATAGATTCAACTGTACAATAAAGTAGCACTAAAATTACTTTGAAATAAGTGATAAATAATTTAATATTTACAATAAAATTAAGCATGAGAAAAATATATAATAAATGTGCATTATTTTGACTAAATTCACATGTTTTTGAATTATTCTTGTGATCGGAAATCGAGTATTTTAGTTGAGCACTGATTTAATTTAAACACTTATGATTAAGCTCATAATTTATTTTTTCTTCAATACTAAAAATCTTGGGCCTCCAATGAGCCAAAACAATGGCAGGTGATGCCTCCTCATTCAAGTAATATTTTCATATCCCTCGAGAATTTTAGTATTCAAAATTATTATTATCTGATTAATTTAAAATCGAAATAAATAATAGAGAGATAATAATCAAAAGCGATCATTAAGACTTCCATTCAAATCCATATTTACGATCGAATTTTATAATATTTCCTCAGTATTACTCCCCAATTGAAACAGAGCTGGAGAGCCAATCATTGTTTGCTTGAGCTCAGCTCCGGCCATGTCTACTCCACGGCCAATCGGCCATCTCGCAACAAGGCTTCTACTACCGATCCTTCTCAGCTTCTTCTTCTCTTCACCATCTCCTTCGCTTGTTAGTACTGTCGTCACTCATCTCCCTGGCTTCCAAGGACCCTTGCCTTTCTACCTGGAGACCGGGTATGTTTACTGGTTAAGGTTTCTAGTTAACGGATCGAGCATTGCAGTTCTGTTCTTTTTCTTGATAGCTATTCATTCAGATCAGTAAATGTTATGGTATGGTGAAACGTTTGCAGATACGTGAACATCGATGAGGAGAATGGATCTGAGTATTTCTACTACTTCATAAAGTCCAAGGGAAATCCCACAGAGGACCCTGTCATCCTTTGGCTCTCTGGCGGCCCCAGATGCACGGCATTTAACGGTTTGGTCTTCGAAATTGGTATGGATTTGAATGATATAATTGAAGCAATTATGTTAGCTTGGGATCTTGTTACAATCTTATTAGATTTGTTTTTTTACTGTACGTGTCGCATGAAGGTCCACTTAGATTTGTTCCCAAAGAGTACAATGGGAGCATCCCAGATTTGGTATATCATCCTTATGAATGGACAAAGGTAATTATTAGATTATCTTCCACTCTTGCATGTTGATCTCTTTATAAACTAATCTGAACCCTTTTTTTTTTTGTCAAGTTTGCCAACATAATCTTCCTAGATTCTCCAGTCGGATCCGGCTTTTCATTTTCGAGACGTCCTGAAGGTTATTATGAAGGAGATGTCTCTTGGTCTAAACATGCCCACAAGTTTCTCATTAAGGTGAAGACCTGAAAATCAAATTAGATGGTTCAAGCATTGTTGAATTCTATACAAGAATGTGGTTTGATACACAGCTTAATGTGTTTTTTTTGTACGTCTTTTGATAGTGGTTCGAGGATCGCCTGATGTTCTTGAGGAATCCTCTATACATCGCTGGAGATTCATATGTCGGAAAAATCGTTCCTTTGGTGGCTCAAGAAATATCTAATGGTACATAGATTTGTTAATTTCCTTTTGTTTTTGCTAAACATTTGACAAAATACTTTTAAATCTGCTAATGCACGGAACCTCTATGGTTTGTAATCAGGTTTGGAAGGAGTAAAGCCTGTCCTTAATCTCAAGGTGATTTTTCATATGTATAGCATACATGATATTTCTAAATATGCCAAATATTTTGATATTGTTGCAGGGAAATGATCATACCCAGAAAATGACATTAGATTTATGAAATTTACTTTTAAATGAGCTAGCAAAACAGTACTAGATGAGAGAATTACAATAATATTGTATTTTTCCTAAGCATAACTCTATGGAGTTTGCAGCAGTTTTAGGAAAATAGAACAAGTACTATCAAAATTATGGAATTCCTAACTGAAAACAAAATTAACGGGGGAACAAATAGGTATTTAGTTGGGTTAGGATTGCGACATCATCAACAGATATTAGTTCTAGTTTGGAATTCATTAACCTGATCACATGCCATTGTTCCCTCTCTTTTTATTTTTACTCTGCTTTTCAGGGTTATCTGATTGGGAATCCATTAACAGGCAGCAAAATTGATCATAATTCTAGAATACCTTATGCTCATGGTGTTGGAATCATCTCTACCCAATTTTTTGAGGTAATTAGCACTGTCCTAAGTGACATAGCAAATGAGATAACAACAGTTCAATAGTAATGTGTCAACATCCTTTCCTTCCTTTCAGGAAACACAAAGATGGTGCTTTGGGCAAGAATACAGGGATCCCAAAACTGCAGAATGTGCGAAATACATTGATGCTTTTGAGAGAGTATGTATAATGTATTATATGTTTGATTGTTCTTCTTAGTTTTTTGGACTTTGATTAATTTTTTTCATATCCAGGTTATTTCAGAAATTGACGTCCATCACATCTTGGATCCAAATTGTCCTCGTTTAGCCCCGAAACCGAAAGATTTGATACGGGGTCGTAGCATCTTGGACAAAGAGAGTGTTCAACTCTTTGATCCACCTGTGGCTCCTCCACTTTATTGTAGGGTAAGTATACTTAATTGCTATAACATAATATGTGTAGTTTGATACTTGGATGAAGCATCCATCTTTCTTTTCAATTTAGTTCTTTTTTGTTAACCCTGTTAATTTTCAATTTTGATTGGCATCTTTCTTGCAGTCCTATGCTCATTTTCTGGTTTATCATTGGGCAAACAGTGATGATACAAGACGTGCTCTCAATATTAAGAAGGTAACTCACCTTAACAACTCATTACATCCATCACAAGAACATTTCTGTATATAAAGTTTGAGAATCTAAATATTGCTAAAATGATGAAAAAGTAAAATCCCAGCTTGTACTTATCACGAAAAATTAGATAAAAAATCATACCAGCCAACAATAGTTTAATTATATTTGAAAAATACTTTAGAAAATATGCCTCTAATTTTATATACAACGTAAATAAAAAATGTAATGCCCCCAAATCCAAACATCGCCACATGACAGAATATAGGTATGAAGACGCTATGACAATACTATTTTGTCTTGACTTTGGCCAAAACACTGACCAACAATATGCGGAAGCAATAACTTTAAAATAAAGCTCAATAAAATAATCCTGCAAGATAAATCATACTTTTATATTATTTCATAAAAGCAACAGACAAAACTAATTAAGCTCAAAATCAGTTTTACTCAAACTAGACTTCTATCATGTGCAAGTCATCATCACAATCATTTGCGTCACCAGTGTCATCATCTATCATTGGTCTGAAAGGGGAAACGATATCCCATGAGTCATGAAACTCAATATATAAGGGTAATACATATAAAAAGACATGATAGATAATAGTAAATATTTTTTTTTGTGCTTTCACCTATTTTCTCTTTTTATTACTTTACTTCTTGTCATAATAGTATCAATAAACATTAACCTTGCAGTCGCAAGAATCTCAGTTACATTGTTGTGACACAATGACCATTACCTTTTGTGCAGTGAGTTCAAGCCCAATTCAATCTTTCACTAAGGACCCTTTTAATAATTATTTGTCCTAAGTTATTCAGTTATCACAATAAGTCTTTAACATCCTTGAAGTTATTGGCTTTCACCCTGGTGCCAGTAAGGTTAGCAAGGTCTATAAATTCACTAGACAGATGATCCTGAGAAATTCAGTTATAATTATTCTCAAAGGAACCCATGAGCAGTCATTCCAACAGGAATTCAGTGAACTTGAGAAACTTCTTTGCATAAATCTAAGTAGGAACTAGTGAACCTTAGAAATCCATTTTACAATAATTTCAACAGGAACCAGTGAACCAGTTAATAGTTGTTCCCATAGGAACAAGTTGCCCCACGTCTAAGGTCCCAGTTAACAATTCATCAGGAGCCAAATCATTCTCTTCGTGCATACATTCAATCACATGCAGTATTTTTTTAACTCCTATTAATAGTAGAATCTATGTTTGATACTACATGCATCAATCAATACTCAATAAAATAATCAAGACAAATACTACAAAACTCAATTAACAATCTCTTTTTCATACCTGGAACATGACTCACATTCTAATGGACACAATTCATTTTGGGTCGTGGACACGACCCTTGTTATGACAGACAAGGTCCAATTTCTTTATCAGTTAATCGATTACCTTCCTCTATCACGACAACGGCCCGTGTTCTCAAGGACGACGATCCGTTCTCATGTCATATATCGTTTCATCGCCAAGATGTGGTCGGGATTCATCCATGTTTATCCTAGACACAGCCTATGCCGGTTGGACACGATCTGTGCTGCCACTATTGCAATTCGATAGACGCGACAGTCGTGAGAGAGAGAGAGAGAGAGATTGTGAGATCCCCTCCTCTACCCCTCTATTTATATGGGTGCTCTAAGGCCTAATCCAAGTCTAAGTCAACTTAATGTCTCCTATTTCACTTGTGATTAGGAGTCCTTTAAAACTATTTTGGTTAGGACTAAGAATATTAAAAGATTAAGATAATAATTTGACATTGACCCCTACTTATTTTTTTCCTAATTCTAATCTTACCCATCTTATATTACCATATCTTTCCTTTTATTATTTTATTACATATTTTTATTTCATGAAATTTCTGGGTGTTACATAATAACTTCCTTAAAAATGAATTCATCCTTGAATTCAACAATACCATCTATCTCCTATACTTTTCTTTGATGACACTATGATTGTTCGTGATACTTTCACATGGACTCTATTTATTTTGAGACAACAAAGAAGTGTCTCTCGTTAGGCTTTGATACCTTACTTAACGCTCCTAAATCCATACACTGCCACGGGGCAAAATATAGACTTGAAGATGTACGAGAATACTGCTTTGACTTGAATTTGACCAAAAGACTAACCAACAGTAAATAGAAGCAACAACTTTAAAATAAAAATCAATAAAATAGAAAAGGAAAAACTAATTAAACTCAGTAGATACCAATTTGATTTAAACTAAAGTGTGCAAGCCATCATCACGATCATCTGCGTCACCAGTGCCATCATGTATAATTGGTTTCGTCATCACCTATTGGATCAAAAGCACGAAAAACGATATCCCATGATCCATGAAGTCCAACATGTAAAGGTAATACAATACGAAAAATATATATAAAGATATGATGGATAACAGTAAAATCAATAAATACTTTTTACTATGCTTTTACCTATTTTTTCTTTTTATTACTTTACTTGTCATAATAGTATCAATAAATATTAATCTTTTATTTGCAAGAACCTCAGTTGCATTGCTATGACACAATGCCTATTACCTTTTATGTAGTAGGTTCAAGCCAATTCAGTATTTCACTTAGGACCCCTTTAATAATGATTTGTCCTAAGTTATTCAGTGATCACAATCAGTCTTTAAGATGCTTGAAGGTCATTGGCTTTCACCCTAGTGCCATTAATGTTAGCAAGGTCTATAAAGTCAGTAGACAGTTGATCTTGAGAAATTCAGTTATAATTGTTCTCAAAGGAACCCATGAGCAGTCATTCTAGAAAAAAATCAGTGAACTTGAGAAAGTTCTTTGTAGAAACCTAAGCAACAATAGTGAACCTGAGAAATCCATTATACAGTAATTTTTATAGGAACCAGTGAACCTAAGAAGCTCCTTGCAGCAGTTTCATTAGGAACCAGTGAACCTAAGAACCCATCTTTCAAGAATTACATAGGAACACGTGAACCTGGGAAACCCCTTTGCAGGAGTTTCTACAAGAACCAATTGATAGTTGTTCCCGAAGGAACCAGTTACCCCATGTCTGAGGTCCGAGTTGACAGTTCATCAGGATCCAAATCGTTCGCTTCATGCGTACATTCAATCACATGGAATATTTCTTTTTACTCATATTAATAGTAGAATCTATGTTTTATACTACATGCATCAATCAAGACACAACAAAATAATCAAGACCAATACTACAAAACTCATTTAACAATCTCTTTTTCATAGTGGGAACACGACCCACGTTCTAATAGACACGATCCGTTTTGGTCGGGACACGACCCATGTTGACGATGGACAAGGTCCATTTTCTTTTTAGTTAATCGGTTACCTTCCTCTATCAGGACACAACCCGCGTTCTTTAGGAATACGGTCCATTCCTTTGTCATAGATTGTTTCATAGTCAGGACGTGTTGGTATTCATTCACGTTTACCTTAGATACGGTCCACGTTGGTTGGACACGATCTGTGCTGCGATTATTGTAGCTCGATTGACGCGGCCGGCGTGAGAGATCCGACCCGTGCTCCGAGTTCGCGTTAGGTAACACAACCTAATTTATCGATGGATGGAACATGGTCCATGTCAGAGAACGACACAATCTTTGGCCAACATTTTTGTAACGGGACAACGCGACCTGTGTCAAGGACTAACACGGTCTGCGGGCCGTCATCTGGGTAACATTGCCATTTTTTATAGCAGCGGATGTGCCCGTGCTTGGAATTGAACGAACATTTTGTCCACGTGGCGATCACCAATTCCTTGTCGTCGAGCGATACGACCCACGTCTAGGGGCGACACGGCTCGTGTCTGGCATTCCGATGAACTCCATGTGAACACGGTTGGAGCTTTAGACGACACAACTGTTCTTACCTGTGAAACACTATTTGTCCAGGAGAGAGAGAGAGAGAGAGAGAGAGAGAGAGAGAGAGAAGAGAGAGAAGAGAGAGAGAGAGAGAGAGAGAGAGAGAGATTATGAGATCACACTCCTCTACCCCTGTATTTATAGGGGTGCTCTAAGTCTAAGTCAACTTAATCCCTCATATCTATTTCACTTGTGATTAGGAGTCCTTTAAAACTATTTTTGTTAGGATTAAAAATATTAAAAGATTAGGATAATAATTTAACTTTGACCCCTACTTATTTTTTTCTAATCCTAATCATATCCCATCTTATCTTACCATATCTTTCATTTTATTCTTTTATTATTTATTTTTATTTCATGAAATTTCTGAGTGTTACAACAAAATTAGAAAATGCTTAAAATTTAATATGGATGATCTTTTAATTGTTTAAAATATTTTATATTTCCTCCATCATAAATCAATTGTGTTTCCTTTTCTATTAAACTCGCTCTCTCTATATATATTTAATATGTTTTCTTATTTCTTCCCTTATCGTTACTATATGATTGCTTCCAAATTAGGCCTCTCAGATGATTATGATCCACAGGGAACAGTGCCTGAATGGAAAAGATGCAACAGAGACGAATTTCCATATAGTTTTGATGTTGAGTGCAACATAAACGTTCACTTGAACTTGACAACCAAAGGTTATCGTGCTTTAGTGTACAGGTAAATACAAATACACCCCTCCTTTCTCTTCCTGGAATTGTTGTAATAATTAAATGGCACGAATTCATTTAAAGCTTACTAGTAAAGCAAAATTATTTGAAGGTATGAAGGGTTTATGGAACACATTTTTTTTTCATGGCGCATTTCTAATGAAGACTTCAAACTTTTTTTCCAATGGAGATCACGACATGGTGATGCCTTTTGTAGGTACACAAGAGTGGATACGATCTCTTAACTTCTCTGTTGTGAATGAGTGGAGGTCATGGCATGTTGATGGTGAAGTTGCTGGGTGAGTCTATACTTATGATTAGAGATCACATGCGACATGAATCAAAATTTTAAATTATATTAGTAATTTCGATTAGTTTATATTCAATTTTTTTATGACAACCTTTAATCTTATCATAGGTACACGATAAAATATTCCAACAATTTGACATTTGCAACCGTCAAGGTAAGAATAAAAATTCACTGGACTGTGTACATATTTAACTCAAAGTCTAACCGGCCATATACAATTTTGTAGAATGCCGGTCACGACGCTCCTTGGTACACTCCCAAGGAGTGCTTTGCCATGTTCCAACGGTGGATTTTTCACAAGCCATTGTGATGCAACTTTTAGCATATTAGAGTGCTGTTGGAAGTGTTGGGATCACTTCCATGCATCGTTAGGATGAATGCAATAAGCGACCACTACAAACCATAAAGATATTAACTCCAATCAATCATTGTTCATTGATCCCCCAAACAAAACAAATGATGTGGTTATCATATTGTGACACAACCATTTCCTGTTAAATTACAGCAGTGTGAATTAATTATATCATTTAGTATATCTTACCTTACTAGTCATGGTGGGATAATTATTTTAATCGTGAGATCTGTGGGATCAGATGATCCCACAAATATCATTTTTTTTTAAAAAAAATATTTTTTTAACCCTAAGACCCTCGGCAAGCAGTTGACACTCGTAAGTCCACCTCTTTCCTCTTTTCTCAATCATTTTTCTCCATCACTGCCCTCACGAGTTGGCCTCCTCTCGTATAAGATTGGATATTTCTGGGAGATTGGATATTTTTAGTATAAGATTCATGTTAACTCATTCCTTGTGAAATATCAAGTCTTTTCCTATGTCAATCGTCGCCACAACAACTAAGAGTGATTCAATATTAATCAAATCCTAATGATGACATAGAGAATAAACTCTTGGAGAATAAGTCATATCTTGAATTAATACATAAAAAAATGATGAATGAAATTCCTGAAAAAAATATTTTCATAAAAAATAATTCGAATTGTTAATCTAGAGAGTTGTGTGAACTCCTTGCAATTTTTTTAGAGGAAAAGTTACTTGATTAAGGTGTAGAACTAGCAGAGTCTGAGTACAAAAAATTGAGGATGCTTTCAGGCGGGTCACCCTCCCAAAAATTATTGCTTTGCGATTGATGACCAAGTCGTGCAAAAAAAATTGGCGACATTATTAGCTCTACGAATGCCATGAGTACAAGTTAAAGTTTCAAAATGCGAAAAAAGATTGTATATATCATCAAGTAGACTGCATATACGCCATGGCGGTTTTGATTTGCGACATAAGATCCTGATGAGGATTTTATAATCCGATTCCATGATGAGTTTGTGTATGCCTCGGCTGTGACATTCCAATAGACCAACACAAACTCCCCATGCCTCACTTTCCAAAGTAGACTGAAAGATGTAGTGAAAGGACCCTCCACATCAAAAATTTGCATTAGCAGACCGGAGAATAAAGCCTGCTCCGGCCACCTCGTCAGGCTAGTGAAGGACCCATCAATGTCTAGTTTGAACATGGATTGAGGTGGGGGCTCTCATCGGATCTGATTAGAGGCCGTGGGGTTTGTCCCTAGTAGCCTACCAACACTCTCCTCCAGACCTCTGTCGTGATTGCCAATTTGGAATTGAAATGGGTATTATTCATGAGCCTCCAAATTCCCCATAATGAGTGAGCAAAAAGAGATAAAAAGGAAGAGCGAGATAAGGGGGATAAGAGGCTGCCTTCAAGGGCCCAATCTCCAATCCCCCACGAAGACATATATTGAAATTGTAGGTTAGTCTCCGATTGAAAAATATGCCAAAGTTGCAAGGAGAAAGAACATTCAGAAAATAAGTGACAATTTGATTCAATGTGCCCCCCACAAAGTGATCAGCTGGGAGTAAGAGAAGAGTCAAAACACATTAGCATATCTTTTGTTGGCAGCCTCAAGTAGGAGAGTTTCCAAAGGAAATGGTGAAGTTCCCCGAAATTTTCAAATTGCTTTCCAAACCGATCATCCAAGGAACCTAGGGCTGGCAGTAGGGCTACTTAAGAATTCAAAAAACAGAATTAGTCGTTGCCTCTCCATAGAGGTTAGGCTCCCAAATCCAATAGTCATCACAGAGGTTTGCATGTAAAGAAATTGTACATATTTTGGCAACTAGGCATGGTGCAAAGCATTCATATAGCCTGGGTAAATCTAGGAGGAGTCGAGGATTAAATCAGCAACCAACAAAGAGGGAATGCAATAATTAACATTTATGTTGATAGGCATAAAAACATAATAGAGTATTAAACATCCAGGGGTCTATGAGAGCATTTATGTTTGATCCATTGCCAATAAGCTTCATAAATCCTAGATTGGTTTTTTCCATACCTGCAAAATAAGCCTCCAACAAGTTGAGAATTTACGATGTTCATGTAGCACAGCTAAGGCCCACGGGTGAAGATACGTGTATTTGTTGAGCATTAGCTTTGTGACGAGGGAGTTGTCCTGATTGAGTATCGTTATAAATGCTTAGATAGGAGGGAAGCCATAACATTTTCCAATTGTTTGATACCTAGGCCTCAAAGATGGGTGGGCAGTTGCACTATATACCAATTTACTAGATGAGCACCTACTTTGTCACTTGTTGGGGACCATAAAAATCTACTAGAGATCTTTTCTAAGGATTCTATGAGACTAGGTGAAATATGAATTGAGGACAGAGTGGAACTGAGAGTACAATTTGATTAAAGTGGTTCTACTAGTTGGAGTGAGGGTTTTCAATTTCCTATTGGCTCTATTTTAGGACTGAGTTGAGTTGCTTGTTTCTGACCTACTTATATCAGATAGGAACTCCTAAGTATTGAAAAGTAAAGGAGCAAGAATTAATGCCAAGAATGGATTTAATTATAATTTTCCTTCTAACATTGAACTTAGAAGAGAAATATGTGGCAGATTTTGCATAGTTAATTGTTTTATTTGTTAATGATTTATATAATTTGAATAAGGCAGTGAGGCATTTGCAATTAAGTTGGGTGGCTACCACACATACCAGTAAGTCATCTGCATAAAGTAGGTTGCTAATGCTGGTGTTGTTGGAAGTGAAGGGAACAATTCTTCCTACAGAGACTTCATGATTCAGAAGATAGGAAAAAGCTTGCGAAACAAAGATGAAGAGATATGGTTACAGAGGATCACCTTATCTAGTTCCTTTGGGGTTTTTGAAAGCTGGTGAAGAGGATCCATTAATATAACAAGTAAAGATAGGGGATTAGATGCAGAGTTTAATCCATGTAATAAAGATAGAAAGAAATTTGATGATTGTTAAGACAATTATCATCACATCCTAAGAGACTGTAGGATCTGGATGGCACCAAGAGGGGGG
>LTAE01009974.1:14331-26782 GCA_001647135.1 Pontederia paniculata
AATTTTAATTCAATAATATAAAATTTTTAACTTAATAATATTTATGAAGGGTATTTTGGAAAAATGATGTATATTATTTAGTAATAATTTATATAAGTAAATATGATAATCTAAATTACCACTTGGATTACTTATATATAGTAAACGGGGTAATGCACATTACTGGTAATTTAATAGATGGTAATCTTTCTGTCAGGTAATGTAGATTACCAGGTAATGTTAAGAGGTAATGCAGTAAACGCCTCCTTATAGTTTATACCATTAATACTACAAAATACATAATATTACGAAAACAATTAGAAGCTATTGGTGTCGGTCTGGCTCAGCCCAGCCGACTCTCATGGGCCGGGCCAAACCAAAGCTATGTCGAGCCCAAAAGACTGCGTAGTATGCCACGACCTTACTTTATCAGGTCCGGTCACGAAGGAATAAATTAACTGTCTTTTTTTGGACATATTTTAACGTGTTGAATGATCTGTTCTTACCTCATTTTCTAAACCCTGACGCAGAGTTTTTGAAGTCTTTACTGTCGACTTAAAATTTGACTCCAAACAGATCAAAGTATCTAAGAGCTTCTCTTCCGTTTCTAACATTTTTCTGAAAAATATTTTTTTAACATTCTAGTATTAGATAGTATAAAATAAATTTGTCAATAAAAAATAATTAAAAAAATAAGTTAAATATGAAAATATGAATTGCACTTTTAGAAGGTATTAATTCCAACTCTCAATGAAAAATAAGGAAAAGGTCATCCTATTTGGCCACTATACATTGTTAGCATCAGAAAATAAAATAATCGCGAATTTCCAATAACAAGTCATACTTCTTCTAAAATAGCTAAAGTAGTGATATAAAAATTAATTTTCTCTCAAATTTATTTTTTTATGTTTAAAGGTCACATATTAATTACATAAAAAATAATTTATCTTTTCTTATATATATATATAAGAATAAAGGAAGTACGCTGGTATACAGTTATTGAAATTAATATCTCATTTTTTTATACATTTTGAGTTTTGAGTTGTCGAATAGCTTGAAATTTGAACAAACTTATTTTTCCATTTCTATTGCAGCAAATGCGTACTTTTACCAATTTAGGAACATTTTGACATCTATCATATACATTTTTTTTTTAAAAGAATGCACATGAAGTGATCATGTTCATCTGTACCAAAAAAAATCCCATTAATCTTTATTAATAATTTTTTTCTTCTTTATATTTTAAATGTATATGCCTCTTTTTATGATAGGAGAAAAAAAAATTAAAATCAATTGACGAACTTTTGTTATTTCTTCTCATCCCTTTTCCCCAACATGAGATGTCGTATATCTAAAACCATTTTTTTCCATATCAATTATCAATATACTACTCTTTTGAATAATATAATTCGAGATCAAACAAAATATAAAAGAGAAGTTACTTTTTTAATGATGATGACAAATTAAATTTTAGCGTATCCATCTTCAAATTTCTGACACAATCCTTCTAAGTAAAAACTTTTAAGCTCATTTAATGGTGATCACAAAGCACCAGCAACAAAACGAAACCTGTGATATTCTCACGTTTACCACTCATCTCCTCACGCCCTCACCACTCACCCCACCACGTCGCCACGTTCACGCCATCTGCAAATATCGCCGTGAGCTTATCTGATTCTGAACCCCCCATTTTATACCTCCACCACTCGAGCGGTGACCAGATCTCGACTCCGCCGCCTTCGCCACGAGATCCGGATCTCCGCCGGCCGCCGCCTCCGCTCCGAATGGGTCACGCAACCAACGGCTCCGCCGCGGCCGCTTCGCCCGAGCCGCCGGCGGCGGCCCCGCTCACGTTCCTGATCTACGGGCGGACCGGATGGATCGGGGGCCTGCTCGGGCGGCTCTGCGAGGAGCGCGGCATCGCCTACGTCTACGGGAACGGGCGGCTGGAGAACCGGGCGCAGCTGGAGGCGGACATTGCGGCGGCGCGGCCCACCCACGTGTTCAACGCGGCCGGGGTCACCGGCAGGCCCAACGTCGACTGGTGCGAGACCCACCGGACGGAGACCGTCCGGGCGAACGTCGCCGGCACGCTCACGCTCGCCGACGTGTGTCGGGAGCGGGGTCTGGTGCTGGTGAACTACGCCACCGGTTGCATCTTCGAGTACGACGACGCGCACCCGCTCGGCTCCGGCGTCGGGTTCAGGGAAGAGGATAAGCCCAACTTCACCGGGTCCTTCTACTCCAAGACGAAGGCCATGGTACGATTAGATCTGATCCTGTTCTTGTTAGATCATGCATGTAACTGCTGTGTTCCTTATGTTAGATTTATGATAGATATATGTTTTGCTCATCATTCATGACTACATGAATCTGTATGATCTATCTAAACCAAGGTTGTAAATAAGACTCGAAAGGGTAGGGTCGGACCGAACCGATTAGTCATATGGTTGGACCGGACAATAATAAATTTTATATTGTAAGCTAACAAATGTCCATAAGAAATGTGAGGTTATAAAAAAAGAAGATTGCAAAAAACAAAAAACAATTAAATAAAAACAAGTTTTTTCTCAAAAGTATAATAATTTAATAAACTCACAGTGGTAATTTTTTTCTTTTTCGGAAAGGAATATTTTGAATTTATTGTCAATGAATAATAATTTTAGGGCATTGCCATTTAGACATAAAATTTAAAATAAATACATAGTAAAACAAATTACAAAATTTGCATATCTGTATTGGCTAGGGTTAGTTGAATAGTTCACTAGCCAAGGGGTTCAAATCTCTCTGCGAAACCCCGATCGGTCCAATCTGAGTTTGGCCGGTTCAATCCGGATTTGACAGGTCCAAAGCGGCTCAATAGGGTAGTCGGGTTTTATTTGACCCATAATCCGGTTAGATACCCGAATACTAGTCCGACCGGCCCCTCCGGTCCGGGTTTTACAATCTTGATCTAAACAATACCTTTTCTTTATTTTTCTTCTCTTTTATGTGTACATTGGCATCTAATGTTACTTTGAACATTGGTTTTTGCCTGCGTCATTGCAAGTTGTTATATCGATCATTTTGTGATTTGGTTATTTTGGATCTACGTCTACATATAGTTCATACTTCATACTGCTGACTGCTGATTACTGGAAGCATGTCATTGTGTAATTTCCGTTGGTAGCATTATAGATAGTAATGAGATGACAGGATGAGTCACCTCAGTTTCTTCTTTACTTAATTATGTTATGTTTCACTTGTCTAAATTCTGGAATTCTCAGTATATTGTTTCAAATTCCAATGACTTGATTGTAATCTCTGATGCTGCTTTTCTGCAATAAGCTTAGACATAGACCATTTCATGAAGTGAAGCTTCCTCATCTTGGAGTGCATTGTATGGTTCTTCTTCACTGAAAATATGATTGTGTTAGTCTGAAAATATTATATTAAGAAAACTGTCTGAAACTGAATAACAGTACACCATGTCATGTCTGTTTCATGTTACAATAGCACATTCTGCCAAAAATATGATTGTATTAATCTGAAAATAGCACATTCTGCCAAAAATATTGTCAGCGTGCAATTGAAAATGCATAATTTCCTTACAATCTGTCATTGAATTGCTGTTCTAGGTCGAGGAGCTGCTCAGAAACTATGAGAATGTATGTACTCTTCGTGTGAGGATGCCCATCTCATCCGACCTTGCGAACCCTCGCAATTTCATCACCAAAATCACCCGCTACGATAAGGTTGTCAATATTCCCAACTCGATGACCATCTTGGATGAACTTCTGCCTATCTCCATTGAAATGGCAAAAAGAAACCTCACTGGGATATGGAACTTCACCAATCCTGGTGTTGTTAGCCATAACGAGATCTTGGAGATGTATAGGGACTACATTGATCCTAGTTTTACATGGAAGAACTTCACTCTTGAGGAGCAGGCAAAAGTTATAGTCGCCCCAAGGAGCAACAATGAACTGGATGCCACCAAGTTGCAGAAAGAGTTTCCAGAGCTCTTGCCAATTAAAGAGTCATTGATCAAGTATGTGTTCAAGCCTAATCAGAAGACAGCCTTAAAGTAATTCCTTTGTGTCTCTCTTCCTGTCTTAATAAGATTGTAATACAAATTTCTAGTGGGCCAGTTTATTATTTATTGAGTGTTCCAATGCAGACTGAACTTTATATATTTTAATGGCCGGCCACTTTGTTCTATAGCTTGAAATGTGGCTTATGATAAAGAAATTCTCCTACTTTGTAAAAGTGGCATGAGGGCTATCAAACTAAAGTGTGGAATACCTTGAAATGTAGAAGTTCAAATAGTCCCTGTTTACTGATTGGAGTTTTGCAACTAGAATTTCAGTTTGGATATATTTTGCTATTCTTTTCTGGTTGCATATATTTAGTTGCCTTGCATTAGTTCTCTTTTTCTTTAAATGTGAAATCAAAGCTTTTGCTCTTGCTAGTATCTCATAAACCAGATTTAATTAGATTTTTTTATGCTTGCTGATGAGAGCAAGTTTAAGCAAAATTGTAATAAAAAGCGTTCCTTTCTCTTTGTATGATGAAATGTAGTTCTTCATTTGCCATCTGATCATAAATTATTAAAAGAAAAAAATATTGTTTAGTAGAAAATTTGCTTGAATACGCTGACATTTCGACATGCCTTATAACATGTTAAATTAAGAAAAGGAAAGCTCCAGTATTCGTTCTCAACTCTTAGCTCTAAGGTCCAATTACCAAATAAGGCAATATCAATAAAAATTAAGATTAAGATTGTCAAGATCTCGATCTTTTATTATGATCTATCTTATCTTCCTATATTTAATCTTTTTTTGGGTACCCGCTTGGGGCCCCCGGTGTTCAGGGCTATTAGCACCTGACTAATCCGAAGTCGAGGTAAAGAGCAGAAATGGTATCTCTCTGACCAAATTGGCGACTCTGGGGCTCGAACTCGGAGCTACTAGCTCCCGGTCCCTCAACCCGGGACACACCTCTGCTAACCAGGTGTGCCAACCGAACTTGGTTATCTTCCTATATTTAATCTTCTATCGATTTTACGATCTAATACGTGTGATCTTTACACAAAATCAAATGATCCTTGTCTGATCGACGATCTTGCAATTATCCTCCGATCTTAGGTAAGATCTCGATTTTCACAACCTTAATTGAGATAACCTAGTAATCATTTTTTTATTATTTAATTATGTCTCGAAGCATTATATATATACATATATATTATAATTTTCTTAAAAAAATTATCTATCATAAACAGCATCAATTACCTTGCAATTGCAAAATACTAAGAATAGTTGTACTCATCGAGATTTTACTCGAGATCATAAAAATGTTGCAAAATAAGGATCGTAAAATTTTATAATTTTTTTTAAATACCCGGATCTTTCATCCACTGTCCCTCATGCGAGGGGGAATCTAAGAGAAGACAAGAAGCAAAATCTAATCAAAATTAAGTTATTAACTAACACTAATAACTAATCTTCTGGACCGCTCTCAGATTCGTCCCCTCCATCGTTGACGTCATCCTCATACTCCGGCCGCCGCCGCCGGTCCCCGGATTCCGCCATGAACTCGAGTTCCTGCTGTTGCCGCTTCTTGTTTACTACCGGTGTATTCGGCGTTCGAGATGCTGGGGACCCCCCGCAGTCGGGACGTGCACGGCGCCGGCGAATACCGGAGTAGATGTCGCCGTCGAATGAACGGCCGAAAGGTTGATGGTCTGTGGCATCTGCGGGATTGTCCATAGCTGCTGCGCCTGGACGTCCGAAGGCCCGGTAACGGCTATCGTCGGCGGGACCATGAACAACGCCCCCGTAGGTAGTATTCTTCCCCCTCCGACGACTCCTGCTTCTAGCGCCCACATGGGCATGAGCGCCTGCGCTCCGACGGGCCCTACGGGAGCCGGACCCGTCGATATCGATATCGCCCCGCCGCCGGCGAGCAAAGAGTCATGCACAGGGTAGTACCCGGCCACCACTGCGCCGTCGCTCGCCTGCGACGGCTGCAGCTTCTTTCTCTTCTTCTTCGCCGGGCCTTCGGCGCCGTCCGCGGACACCATTGCGGCAGCGGAAACGGGGACGACGGTGGTCGACGTGGAGGTCACCGGAGCCGTGGCGGAAGGCGACAGCGTCGGAACCTTCAGCGTGCCGTTGACATCGGTAGCGATGGCGGGGACCGTGCCGGTGCCGGTGGCGGCAATGATGGCGGGCTCCGCCTTCTCCAGGAGCCACTGGATAGTTTCGCCGTCAGACTTGTGTCCCAACTCGCGCGTCAGCTGGAATATCCGGGCGGTGCAGGCCGCCGGCAACCGGATCCTCCGCCCGCGCCCCTCCACCTTCGTGTGCCGGTCCTTGGACCGATCCGAAGCACGCCGCAGGATGGGGAACTCCCCGATTCCCATCATCTCGACGGTCTCCGGCTTCGGTACGATCCAGCGGTGCGCCGGGATGACCAGCGTCGGCGGCGAGAGCGCCATACCTACCCCTACGCCGTCTTCGTTTCCGGCAACTCCATCGCCTTCGGCAGCAGCACTCGTCTGGGAGTCTATTTGTTCTCTCATGTCGCAGAAAGCTTACACAATAAAACCCTAGAAAAAAAACCCTAGAAAAGCCTTCGAGACCTCCCTCCTCTAACGTAGCTAAATTTAATATCCAACTTGGAAATCTGTTTATCTTATATTTATAGGATATAAATTTTTTTTTTATTTTTTACAACAAAAAAAATATTTTTCATAATCTAAAAAGATATTTTATGTTGTAAATTAAATATCTTGACATGGTAACCTTTTTATATGAAAAATGTCACATTTTTAAAAGTATTAGGATTCATATTTTTCAATATGGTACGTTTATATAACTTTTTAATCAAGAGTCTTTGAAGCTTACATTTATTATTTATTTCTATTTTATTTCATCAGTTCATTAAAGTTAATATAGCACACATCATTTTTAAACTACATTTGAGATTTCTATTATATTATGAGTGCTAATCATTTGTTGGCGAAACAGGAAATAGTCATTTTTATAAATATTTAATTTGTTTGAAAAAAATGGAGGGGCTCCCTATTTAAATAGGGAGCATCATGCTACCTACATTTTTAATCGTAGGATGTATAATGTATGGTGAATAAATTTAGAAAAGAAAAAAAATAGGAGAGAAAAAATTTAATCGACACCATAGATTTAACATCTTACGATTGATGATGTAGATAATATAATACTCCCTACTTAATTAGGGATCACTTATATTGAACCCAATTTATTTTATGTTTTTTATCAAATAAATTTTATCATGTTTAAAATATTCAAGAGGTGGGTCCCGTTTCCTTGGTTCCCGCACTTAGGTTAACGGTGAAAGGTGCTTTATTTACACTTATTTCATCTTTTAATTTGTTTTATTAATATTATATATTTGTTTTTTTATTCTCCAAAATTTGCACTAATATCAAAACATTTGTGTCTTATTTTTATCTTTTATTGTTCTAATATGCCTAAATTAAAACATATTTTACTTGAGATTTATTTGTGAATAAAATATTTATTGGGTATTCTTATTTTAAAATATGTTAAATAAAATAATCTTACAGATATTTTTTACATTAAAATTTGTTGTTATATATCATCATATTTACCTTAAATAATAATAATAATAATAATAATAATAATAATAATAATAATAATAATAATAATAATAATAATAATAATAATGACAATACACATATTGTGAAAAAATAATTTATCATAAATAAGCATTAGTGCTTTAAAAATATGAAAGACATAAAAGTTCAAAGTAATTATAATAAGAGAAATAATAACTTGTAATCATAAAAATAATTATATATGTAGAATATATTTCTCTTAGAAAATAATATAATAATAGGAAAGATTATAAAATATAAAAGAAAATATGACATAGATTATTGAAAAATTGTGCAATAGATTATAAAATTGTTAAGATTTTAGAGATGACAATAAGGACAATTCATAATATAAATAATTGTAATTAAAAATTGCATAATGGTTTATATTTTAAATGAAAATTAAAAACTATTGTTTAGTTTGACTTAAAATTTTGATACAAGTATTTACTTAGAACAAAATATTATTAACAACTAATTATATGAATTGTTTAACAATATATATTATTTAATTAATTACAATAATTCATCAATAATTAACATATATTATTTCAATAACATATATTATTTCAATATTTACTTTTCTATCAATGTACAATAATATTTTATTTATTATTTTAACCACTTTATTTGTGTCATCAACTCGATCCGAACAAAATTAATCGGGTTGGGTCGAATTTAGGATATAATCGAATCAAATTCTACCAGTGAATGTCCCTAATTTAATGCAAAATGCCTTCAATGTTTGGTTTGCAAATTTTTTTTCGGTTATAAAGAGAGGCCCATGACCTGTTATAAAGAAAGGAAAATACTGAAAATAAAAGGGTACATAAGTTTCATTGATGGAATTTGAACTCGAGCCACTACACCACGCCCTTGTTCCCAATGTTTGGTTTGCAATGAATGCGAGTGCAGTGAGTTGCACTAATTACCTGTCCAAGTGGGGTCCATAAGGAGAAAAAAAAAGATGGAATCAGATTTTCGGATGAAGATGGCTTTTGTGTATGAGACCACAAGAAATAGATGTTGATTTCATCCAAGAAATTATTTATATAGTTTTGGAAGTTATTTCTAATGAATGTAAGTAAATTTTAAAAGTAAAATTAAATTAAAAAGATAAAAAATCTATAATTGAAAAATGCAACAAAAAAATATATTAATTTGACACATAAAAAAGATAATGAAATCATTTTAAGACAGATCGAAATAAAAATTTTAAAATTATAACATAACGTACAAAAATACATGAGAACTAATAAATTATTAAATAAAATCTTTTTATTTTCAAATTGTATCGCCTCATGAACTTTCGATTCTCACTTGTAAGTATCAAGTAAAAAGATATATTTTAATTTAAAACTAATTCAATAAGATATTTCAAATTTAAAAGTTAAAAATTATAAGAAAATAAAAAGTTAAATATTAAAAATCTAACTTATATTATACTATACTTGCATCGCCATCTTAAATATTATTAATAAATAAATGTAAGAAATAATAAAGTATAAATAAAATTTAATTTAATATAAAAATATAAAAAAAACATAGTAATAACAAATAAAAACAAGAAATAACCATTATAAACTAAAAGAATGGATAAAATATTAAGGGCACTAATTTAAAATTATTAAATATGAAAAATGGCATATAATATTATACTTTCACAATAAAGTATAAAATTAAAATAAATTATTCTAACTGTTGAAAATATAAATATAAAGATGTTGCTCATTTCAAATGCTTAATCTTTTTAGGATTGTTGGTATCACATAAAATTTAACATGATATTAGAATCATAGATTCTGCGTTCAAATCTCGATGTTGTTCATACTAAAAATTAATTTTTTTCTTAGTTGTTCATTTATTATACTTTGGGTTAGACTAAAATTGTTAGCGACTCACATATTAGAAAAAATATTAAAAATATAAATAAAAAGATATTGTTCTTTTTAAAAAATTATTCTTTTAGGATTGTTGGTAGCACATCTAATTTGACACTAATAAATAAAATAATATAGGATATATATAATATATATATATATGAAAAAAACTATTTTTATAATAAATAAATAAATAAATAAATCTAAATTAGTCATTTATATATAATTTTAAAATGAGGCATATTAGCGTGCATACACAATTTGTGTATGCACGGTGCATGCACACACTCTAAACCTTTGAATTGGTATTACTTTCAATCTAATGGCCCAAAACACAAATAATCTGTATCATTGAATTAAAATGATACTGATTCAAAGGTCCAGAATGTGTGGATGCACGGTGCAAACACAAATTTTGTATGCACGCTAATATTTCTCTTTTAAAATTTAACCAAATAACAAAATTGTCTTTTCGAATTTTCACTTATATCCAACCAAACAATGAAAACATAACAACTAATATAACTTATCATTGGCTTTCCACCTACTTTGAAGTTTCAGACGTCAATACCTATAACCATATCATGCTGTCGACAATGAACTTATTCCGTACAAAAGGAGATAAAATGGAATACTTGTAGGGTAATGACTGATATAAATGAATCTTCACTCGGAACCGTTGATTCCTACTCTCTTTCCTTCTGGATTTTAATTCCCATGTACCTGGTTGCACCAATGAAAACACTAAAATTAAGTGCTGATAACGAGAGAAAAAAAAAAGTTGTTCGCATAATAATTTATCATCAAGAAATTTTAATGAGTTTGATCTTCTTTTCTTTTAATTATAGAGAAAATACACGTCATTCATATAAAGGAAAGGAAAGATAAAAATGTAAATAAACCTGAGAATAGTAAAAAATATGCTTACATCAAAGATATTTATAGAGTTTTAAATATCCCATGTACATATAGTATAAAAAAAATATATAAAAAAAAGAAAATTAGTAAAACATAATTTAATATAAGAAAACACCCAATAAAAAGAAAATCAATCAAAAAGAGATTAAAGTAATTAAAAGAATTGACTAAAAGGCTCATATTAAATATCGATAATTAAAGATTAATAATTATAAGATATAAGGGTGTGTTTGGATCACTCTATTATTTAAGAATTTCAAAGAATTCTTGTGGAAATTTCGGATTCCTTTATTTGGTTATGTCATATTTAGAAATGTACTAAGCAATATAACATTCTCGTTGGAATGAGATTCCTATGATCTATCTATAGAAATCTCATTCCCTCCAATACTTGTGTCAATCTAACATTACTAACTTAATGTTTATGTTTAAAACAACTATATTTTTTTCTTTAACTCTACCAAACGGACTAAATCAAATACCGTAATCTTATTTTTCAAAGAATATGATTAATATAAAATAGATTTCTAAAAATTCAAACATTCTTATCAATATTATAAAGTATGAATTAAACGCACCCTAATTCTTATTCTACATCACAAGTGAAGAAAGAAAGATCGATATATATCATGTAAATTAATTAATATTACCTTGCAAGCATCATGACGGTAGCTTGAGGATTAGTTCCCGGTGAGAAGTTGAAGGTGGAGCCGTCGATGACCCTGAGAGCGTCGATGCCGACAACTCTGTAGTCATGAGGATGGACCACTTGGCCGACTTGGCAGCCGCCATGGAAGTGCCATATCGTGAACACCGTATCCACGCAGAACTGCTCCAAGGACGTGGTGTCGTTGTTCCCGTGTCTTGGCCGCAGGTTCGCCGGAATGCCCGAGATCAAAGCCAGTAGATCCTGGAACGACGTGCCCGGTAAGCTGCACTTGGAGAAAGCTTTGGATTTGGTCACTAATCTGTCGATGGTCTTTAGGCCCTCGACGCACTTGCGGACGTCGGCGAGCTCCTTGAAGTAGTTGAAGGTGACGGAGGGGTTCTCGTCTGGGTTCCTGCTCTTGAGCTCCAGATGATGTTATGTCTGAACAAAAAAAAGAAGCAGAGTTGGAGGAGGAAGTCAGAATAGCAACAGAAACAGAAGAAGTAATAGAGAAAGAAATGGAAAACTTGAGAGAAGCAGAAACAGTAGCAACAGAAGCAGCAGAAACAGTAGCAACAGAAGCAGCAGGAACGAGAAAAACAGAAGAAGCGAGAGAAGCAGAAGAAGCCGTGGAAATTACAGTTGCAACCGAAGCAGCAGAGGCAAGAGAAGAAGCAGAAGAAGCAGAAGCAGCGGAAATCATGGAACAACCAGAAAGCAAGCAGCAAGAAAACATCGGAAGAGTCGGAGAAAAAGGAAGCAAAAGGGAAAGGAAGAGGCCCAAACATTTGGAAGACTTTATTTTGTAAGAAAAGAGTTTTTGTAAAAAAAAAAGAAAGGAGAGTATAAATAGAGAACGAGCGAGAAGTGAAGTATTCATGAAAACAATAGATCAAAAACTAAAACCCGGAAACGGAAGAATAGAGTTAGCAGACTTATCTGTTCTCCGGCATCTTTGTGTCGTCCATCCTCATCTTTGTGTTCGTCCATCCTTTTGAGCTTTCTTCCACAGGTACTTGGAGCTCCGCCGGCGTCGACTTCTACGTCCTGGTGCTTGAGCTTCTTGGCGTTGGCTCCGTCTTCTCCGAGTGCTACACCGTCGGCGTGGATTCCATCTTCTCCGACAGCATCATCATCGCCGAGCTCATCTCTGGAGATCAGCCGCCACCGGAACCCTAACCTGCACAAGAGAGAAGAAAGATCAGAAGTCTGGAGAGAGAAAATACAGGCGACGCTTATATATTTCTCGAAGGCGGATTCGACGAGGTGGGATTTCGACTCGCGTGCGGAGCTGGGCCGCGGCGCTGTGGGCTTCTACAGTAAACTTCCACAGTAACTTTCTTCAATTTCTGAAGATTATTCTCAGACAAATCGGCAGGCACATCA
>LTAE01009976.1:13429-26194 GCA_001647135.1 Pontederia paniculata
CACATTTGCCACTTGACTTGAGTTTCCTTAATTCATCTTTGACATCATTTGCACTAGTGTGTCCACCTTTGCACTCAATTCATTGTAAGCTTCATCTTTTGGTTGCGTCCATCTTGAAGGAGATTCATCACATTCCTCATCATTTGCAGCCAATTGATCCAATAAGTCACAAGCTCTTGCATATGGTAAGTTCATGATGGATCCACTCGCCAAAGAAGAATCAATACTAAACTTCATTGCCGATGTTAGTCCATTGTGAAAATTTTCAATTAACAACCAATTCGGCAATTGATGGTGAAGGTATTGTCTTTGGAACTTTTTGAATCTTTTCCATGTCGCTCCCGAACTTTCATTCTCCTTTTGCTTGAAGCAATTGATCTCATTCATTAACTTGAAGTATTTACCGAATGGGTAAAATCTTGACATGAAAGCTTCAAACAAATCATCCCAAGTGTTGAATATTCCTTGAGGTTTGAATATCTAACCATTCTTGGGTTTCACTTAGGAGAGAAAATGGAAAAAGTCTTATCTTGATGGCATCCTCGGTTACTCCATTTATTTTGATGGTGTCACAAATTTGGAGGAATCTATTCACATGAGAGGTGAGATCTTCATTTTAGCTCCTCTAAATTGATTTAGTTGTATCATTTGGATAAGGCCGGATTTGAGTTAGAAGTTGTTGGCCGCAATCCTTGGCATCACAAGACTTGATCCCCTTCCTCCATAATGTCTTCTTGCTAGTTCTCTCATAGGAACATTCATCACTTCTTGATGACCAACATTAGCATTGACATGTGGTGCTCTTTGTTGGTTGTTAGCTTGGTTGAAGTTGTTCCCTTCATTGGCAACTTGTTCACGTGCTAGATGAATCCACGGTTAATGGTGTTGCATCCGATTTTCCAGTTTTGAGTAGTTTCTCTTTTTTTGAGGGAATTCAATTTAAGTAGTTTCTCTTTCTTTGAGGGAATCAAAGTCAAATATAACCTAAATCACATGATGAGGCTATAAAATGGATGAATTATGCTAATTATATATATGTGTGTGTATATATATTGTGTACATATATATATATATATATGTTAAAAGGAAACTCAAGATTGAGAAAATTGAGAAATTGATGAAAAATGTTCATACAAATGAATCAAGATAATTAATAGAATACTTTCAATAAATACTTTATGCATATAGTTTAGTACTAGGGTTGTTTATTAGTAAACGGGTTTCATCCTCTTTTTCTTAAAAAAAAGTTTTTAAAGTTAGTAATTTGCTAGCATCGTGATTAATAACTTCTAAGGTTTAATTAGGTAGATTTCCCTTTTTTCTTAATAATTTTCTTTATTGTATGATAAAAAAAACTAACGACTCTAAAAAGGTAATTTTCAGACACCTTCGTGATAAGTGTTTGAGAGATAAATTCTGCATATATCTATGAAGCCTAGACTTAAAGGTGTTTATTGGGGTGGATCGACCTAATTAAACTAACCTATGAAGTGGTTTAATTTCAATTGAATCGATTCAGTTTCTTGATCGGGTCGAATCTTATGTGACCTAAAAAAGATTGGACTATGAATGAGTTGGATATGAAATTCAACTTCCAAATCGGATCTTGACCTGACCCAATAACTCGACCATTTTTTTATTTAAAGTAAACCACTTTGGTTTAATTTAAAGTTTATGATTTGGGAATTTCGTTGCATGTATAATTAAACATATTTTTAATATCATTTTTATTTTATTTTTCGTTTATTTCTACATAGCATGATCATTTTATTCAGTTATTTGTGTTTATTTATTTTGATTTAGAAACCTATCCAAACTTTTCATGTTTGTTGTCTAGGAGACACAGAGTCAAATAAACGTAGCCATTGAGAAAAAGAATGCAGTTAGAGTTAAAATAAAGTCAAAATTGCAATTTAAAATATTAATTTGGGTTGCCGGTCATGCTTGAGAAAAATCACAATTGTGACACCAAAAAAGAAAATTTTTCCTAGACTATGGACCATAACATCATTATCGAGGCTCGAAGTTTACTACTTAATGACAAATTTCCGAAGTCATAGTCATGTCCATGAAAACTGCTCATGAGAAACCAAAACACCATCTCAACCAAACTTAAAAGATTTTGAAACCAACTTTGAAACAAAATAATTTATAGTTGAATTTTATCCAAGACAAGATTTTGAAATGGAATTAAGGGGGTTGTTTGACTTAGCTTATAAGCAGTTCAAAAATAATTATAAATTAGGTTTGGAAAATCTCCACATTTGATAAAGAAAAAAATTCACTTATAAGTTGAAAAAAATAAACCCCTATTTATTTTAAGGCTGTCAAGTTATTTTGTTAAGCCAACTATATAATTCTTTTACCTATATCATTTTAAATATCATCATCATATAAATATTCTTCCATCATATAAATATTCTTCCATCATATAAATTCCACTTTATCTTATTACTCCTGTAAAATTAAAAATTATTAAAATCCACAAACTTTTAATAAATTTAAAAAGTATAAATAAATATATTAAATTAAAATGATTATGATTATTTTATCTAAATTATTTAATATATTTAAACTAAATTTAACTTTAATAGTATCTTAGTCAATATTTTTTAAACAAACATTGCGACTACTTAATGTCATTATCGGCATTTTTATCCAAAATTGTAATTGCTTATTTTTGAAAATAAGTTTCCACACTTAAATTATTTATCAGCTCTATACTTATCATTCTTTTTTTATCAACGAAGCCAAACCAGTTGGGGGTGTTTGGCTCGGCTTATAAGTAACCTAAACTACCTACAAGTTAGTTTGAAAAATCTTAGTGTTTGTTAAAATAAATTTGGAATTATACGTTGTTAGCATAGTACCTTATAAGTAGAAAAAAGTAAGCAAGGACACATTATTACCATTTATTTTATTTAACCAACTGCATGACATTTTTATGCTAATTATTTTAAATATTACCATAAAGGAATATTTTTCCTTTCTTTTCTCATACTTTCCTTTTTAATAAAGTTAAAGTAAATTAAATATTTAGAAAACCAATAAGTTTTAATAATGTATAAATTTTAAATATAATATTGAATTAAATTTTTAATAGCTTATTTAATTTATTTGATTTGTTTAAACTAAATTATATTAAAGGGTTTTATTAACAAATGTTGCAACAACAACACTTTTATTCAAACATATAACGACTTATTTTTTAAAATGAATTTCAATACTTGAAATACTTATCAGCTCTAGTAAATTAATAGATACTTTTTATGAGCTAAGTCAAACATACTCTAAATTTTGAAATTTCAATAAATTCCATATTTTTAAATAGGAAACTTGGATCATTTTTTTTAGCATGATACTAGAGGATTTTTTTGAAATTTCCTAAGAATTGAGATATAATTAAAGGCTAAAGAAGAAGTTTGAATCAAGGTTCACTTGCTAAAGGGTCTTATCTATATTCTTCATTAAGAGTGAAATCTGATTCTTTTTTGTTTGTTTCTTGTGATGAATATCTTGAATATTAATTTTTTTATTTTATGGAGTAACTTGTATTAGAAAAACTTTGTGAAAACATATGTTTAGGCAGAATCTTTTCTTGTAGATCATATTTTTTTAACATGATTCGTTCTAAATGTTTCTTCTCTACATGATAATTATCATTGATTGTAATCATTTTTTATATTTTTGAGTGCATAAAAAGTTGAATCTTTTAATTGAAGTCAAGACAATTAATGCCATAACCTACACTACTCATTTGAAAGTTATAGGTTGTGTGACTCGTTGGTTGAACTTGCTTAAGCAATTAATAGTTTAGGAATTGCATCATAACACATCTTATGTTTAGATTGATTTTGGATGATTTCTTTTGAATGTCTTGATTAATGTGAAAATAAGATTAATGATTGCACCTATTTAGGTCATCATAACTTAAGCAATTCTTAATTTAACATTAGATTTGGCTCATGCTTACATTTTGTTCAATCTAATAAATTGGTGAAACAAAGTACCATAATTACTCAAATTTGCTGATCTTATCACATTTTATCCTTTTCTGACCCAATCTTATCTTATTTTTGAATTTTCTTCTTTAGTTACACAATTTAACTTTGTTAACTTTGGATTTACATAGGTCAAGTTACATTAGTCTTCTTGGGTTCAACACTATATTCACTTTCTATATTACCTGAATGACTAGTACACTTGTTAGTGTATTCAGCTTACATCACAAGGTACAAGAAACATCTTGTGGAGAAGGGCAACTCTCGAATAGAAGTACACAATTATCATAAAACCTTTGCGACCATCACTAAAATGGTGAAGGTCAGTGTCTTACTTGTTGCAAATGCAAAACTATTGGAAATCTCTAATGAACATCCACAACACATTTCTCCATGGGGATCTTAATGAAAAAGTATACATGGATTTGCCTCATGACTTCAAAGCCTCCTTACCTAATATTGGTTGAAGACTACAAAAGTCGTTGTATGGATTCTGTCAAGCTTCAAGAAAACTCATTACATAAATCAACACATATAGAAAACACATTATGCAAGAGAAGATTGGAAAGACAAATGGAAACATTAATGCTTTAAAAGAGTAGTTCAAACAACAAAATAAATGTTCTCAAATCATCCCATGTCCAAGCCTAAATGTTTTAGCCTCTAACAACCATTATACACATCATAATACATACCAAAACTAATGATACTCTTCAAAATCCCAACATGAAACCTCTATCTTCTCCTTTGGTTCTTCCTCACTCTCAACAATGACAGCGGCTCCACTTTTCCTCTCGGATGTGGAACCACCTCCTTATTGAAATATGAAATAAACCATATAAAAAATGCCAACTATGGATCTCTTGTCAGCTAGTAAAACCTTGAAGCTCTCTCCAATGGTGGCTACATTCCTCTCGAAAGTGGGAACCCTTTGCAAAGTTGTCTTCATGTGTCTTTTGTACCATGGTGGTCCTCCCTAGCCCTTTTGACATATATGTCCCCTACTATTTCCTGCAAGAAATGCCTAGGAATATGGCAGAGGAATCTTTTAACAAGAGGCAGTTACATTTTTATTTTGTTTATTTTGTCTAGTAGCAACGTCAGGGTTTGAACACAGGTGCAGGTGCCCCTAGGTCCAGTTTTCCAGCATATGTGTAATATGGCCTTAGCTAAGTCCTGCAGGAGAAATAAGATATTATCATTCAAAACTTCATCAAAAATCGTCTTGGGAGTAAAAATATGCAATTATATCCAGGAAATTTCAAATGATGCAAAGGCTATAAGAATGTTCGATGGTATGTGCAAATAGATGTATAATTTATGGAGAAAGTGCAAACTTTGCATACGAAAATATAGAGTAAATTTCTTATCATCATAAACCTCTCAAACTTAAGGTTTTTCTTGTCCTCAAGCAAAGATTTATAGAATTTAAGGCCAAAGAAGTGCAATTCAAATCAGCCACAAAATAAACTCATAATAGCTTACACAACTCTCCTTAGTTCATTAGATCCTCTTATATCATCACATTTTCTTAGCCTATTAACCTCCTCTTAGAACCAAAAACTCAGTCCTTGGTGCACCCTTGAAAATGCAAGCTAGATGATCCCTTCCCACAGCCATTTCTCTAGAACTACAATCCTTGATGAGAAGTAGAAATGATGATGGTTTATTAAAAAATAGAATGGGTTACTAACCCTTCTTCCCTTTTTTTTCTTTTCAAACTGGGTTACTAACCCAATTTTTTTTTCTCTTTTTCGAATAGGGTTACTAACCCTTTTCTATCTCTTCTTTCTTTTTCTTTTGAAATGGGTTACTAACCCTCTTTTTTTAGCAGGGTTCCTAACCCCCTTTTTTTATGGAAGAATATACACAAGTGTTGTTTGAGAGTAAACCATCACTAGATGCAAGAATTGCCAAAGACTAGAGAGTAGCATGACCAGGGTTTCATCATAGCTGCTATGAGTTTTGGTCCTACTTGGGGGCAGTTATGTTTGTACATTATATCTTCTTAGAAATGACAAAAGGTTCTATCAACTTAAGATGAGGGTGTAAGGCTAGTATAGTTGCATAATGTCTTCTAATTGTAGGTCAGGTGAGCAAGAGTGTCAAAATCATGATATGATTGGAAGGAAAGGCAAACGAGACTACTTTCATGTTGCAAAAGGGGATGATGTCGAAAATACTAAACAAATTTATTTACAGATAAAGCAAAAAGTAGGCATTGTAACTATAATAGGTTGGAGTTTCAAGAAAGATGACCTATTGTCTCCCCCAAACTTAAATTCAACATTGTCCTTAGTGTTGATCTAAGTGGGAGACAAACTTGATAAGGCTTGGTGGGTAGGGAGAAGGCACCAGCCTCGGGGACTCCTAGCTTTTCAGCAATCGAGTTGAGAAGACTTTTAAGTTGTTTGTTCTCCTTCTTGAACCTGATGTTGTGGGCCAAGATGGTGGAGAGTGATGCGTTCTGCTTGGCCATCTGAAAGGCATACATGTTTGGGGAGGGGGCAGCTTGAGTATTATCTGGGATGGGGACAACTTTTATGGGTTGCATCATTATCAAAATTTTTTGTTGGTTCAGCCGAGGGCAGGTCGTCTTCAGTTGGGGGCAATTGAAAGTGGGTTGTTTAATTTATGCAAACACAAAGCAAAAGAAATAGAAAATAAAAATTATTAGATTGGGTTGCCTCCAATAAGGGTCATTGTTTATAGTCCTAGACTAGACTTAATATCTCCTCATTCATTTCTGTCAAGGAGGTGGTGGCAGCTCCACTGTTATTTTGTATCATCTAATTTCTCTCCTGGTTGATTATATCTCAAATAGTGTTCATTAACTTCGAATGCTTTTCCTCTATCATAGACGATCACAATAAAATCAAGACTGAATATTTTATCAACTTTCAAAGGATCCCACGAAAGAAATTTTAGCTTCCTAGAAAATAGCAGAACTCTTTTTCTTGTTGGGATTTTTCCATGTAATATTTGTTCATCATGCCATGCTTCAATCTTCTCATTGTAGATAAAGAATGTTTCAGATCCCTTAGATAGCACACATTGTTCAAGAAGGTCATGATATTGAACATTATCTAAGAAGATAGCATAAGCGGGTACTTGTCGCAAGAACTTCATAATTGACATGTTTATGTGGTGCTTCTTTAATATCCTTAGAAATTTGAAAAATGGTTGGTCATATTGGACTTCTAGCATTTTTTGTGGAGATGAGATCTTTGATTGATTGGTAGCCATAATTGATCTTTCTCCCACAACTTCTCTTGGAGATCCAAGAAATTTTTCAGCTAATGATACTTCTAGGATAGTTTCCTCCTTCTCAAAAGTAGAGTTGGGAATATCCTCATTTACAACTTCTAGTGTTGATTCTCTCAATTCATCCAATTTTCTATATAAATCAGCTTTGTAACACCCTGTATTCTTTAAATAAATAAAATAAAATAAAGAGGAGATATGATAAGATAAGGAAAGATATAGTTGGTTAGGATTAGGAAAAGAGTTCGAATTGAAGTCAAATTATTATATTTTCTTATCAATTTAATATTCTTAATCCTATGCAAATAAATATTTATGGGACTCCTAAACATATGAAAGATTATCTTATAGAATTATAATTATATACAAAGTCAGAATTTTAATCGCATTCAAACTCCATCTAAGGATGAATTTCCTTCCCTATAAATAGGACCCAACCCCTCCTCTAACATCATTATTTCCTCTCTCAAATTCAAGGCATAAGAAGTTCTCCCTCTTCTTTCTCTCTCTCTCTCTCTCCCTGTCTTTCTCTCTCTCGGCGGCATATGAACATGGAGGAGAAAAGATCAACACGGACTGTGTCCACATAGGACACGAGTCGTGTTGTACTAGAAAAGGAAGAAAGTAGATCGCATTTCAACCAGGCGATGGAGCGTCGTGAAGATCTAAGGAAACAGACCATGTTCGAGTAGGACACGGACCGCGTCGCGCATGCTTGACAAGGAAGAAACAGGATCGACCGACGAAAAAGCAAGGTATATAACTAGGAGGATCTACTTTGGGGTTTTTCATATATGTATGATAAAGTAAAAGAATGATTAAAATGAAATAACTATTAAATGCATAATCGAAACCCAAACACCGGTCGTGTTCCCCCATGACACGGTCTACGTTACTTGTGCCGACATGAGACACGTCGAAGATGGGATGCATCGTTTGAAGACGTCGTCTATAAAAATTAGAAACGGATTGCGTTCATACAAAACGTAAACAAGAGTAAAAGATGTAAATGTTTGTGATTGAAATTATGCATGAAGAGAAAGGCCCCGGCGGATTGCAGAACAGACTTTAATTCTATAAAGGTAATTAATGTTTTTCCATGTATTTTTTGAGAACAAGCTTTAATCGTATGAATTGCAAGAGGGAGGCTTTAATCCTATAAGGTTTATTGGTGTCCTTAGTTATTGATAGAGAGAGTAGGCTTTAATCCCCTGAGGGTTATTGGTGCTCTCTCTCCTGGTTTAATTGTTATTGTTATTGACGGGTCTCAGGTTGACTCATGGCCAAGCTAGTCATATTGGCCCCTGATCATTGGAATCTTCATGTACTCATGGTAGAAAATGATTGATTGAAAGTAATTGATTGAATGTGATGGATAGAAAATGATTGATCTAAAAGGGAAGAGGAAAGATGAAAGATGGAATCAATTGAATGACATTGATTTTCCCAAATGAATTATTGATTATAACAGAAAGAAAGAGGAAAGATGAAATGATTGAAAGAAAATTTAATGTTGTAAAGATGATAGTATGATAGAAAAGGTTCTCTTTTACTTGTATCTTTATATGCTTTACCCTATTGAATTATTATCCTTTACATATTGAGCTTAATAGCTTATGAGAGGATTGTCTTCCTTGCATTTTGATTCTGCAAGCAAACAGATAGAATAGATGGTGATTGCGTAGTGGTAGCATGATGATATTCATGATGAGATGACTTGCACATGGCATAGGTCCTGGTTAGGTCAAGTATTGGCTTCCCATTGGCATGTTCATAGTATTGACCAGTGCATTGGTAAAAGAAAAGTCAAAGATGATAGCGTCTTCAAGTTTGTATTTTGCCAGGTGGCGGAGTGTGGATTTGGGGCATTGTCAAAGCCTAACCGGAGATACTTCTTAGCTATCTTCAAATAGATAAAGTCCATGTGCAAGCATCACGAACTTTTAGCGCGCCATCAAGAAAGATATAGGTTAAGTCCTAAGGAGGGTGTCATGAATTTAATTATTGAGTAATCTGATTGATGAGAAAAAGTTTGAACGAATTTTTGGATTTAAATTAGGATTGATTTTCTAATGAAAGATGAATGCTGATGTTTAGTCACGATTAAAATTGATATGACAATGTCCCAAAGAATGATATAACATGATTCCTCAGGAGGTTATTTAGGGATAGCACTAATGAATAATGTCTTGAGGATGAATTGCCTATATGTGATCTTTTATATGAGTAGATAAAGAGATATATGGATCTTATAATTTTGAATAATTAAATTATGAATTAGGAATTGGACTATATGATTTTCGATGTTAAATTTGAGGATATGAATTTTACAGAATTTAGATGTATATTCTTTTTGAAATTATGATCATGATCGTGATTGAAAGATTGACTTATGATCAGTAAATTAAATAGTATTTAATGATAATATATATGATATGAGGACATTGACATGATTTAGGAATTTTTGGATTATCTTGATATTAATGGATCATATTGGAAGATAGGAAACAAATGTGAGATGTTAAGGAATCTAGATGATATGGACAAATTCGTGAATGAACTTATTTTTAAGGAGGTTATGATGTAACACCACAGATTTTTAAAATAAATAAAATAAAATAAGGAGGAGATATGATAATATAAGAAAAGATATAGTTAGTAGGATTAGGAAAAGAGTTCGAATTGAAGTCAAATTATTATATTTTCTTATCAATTTAATATTCTTAGTCTTATACAAATAAATATTTGTGGGACTCCTAAACATATGGAAGATTAACTTATAGAATTATAATTATATACAAAATCAGAGTTTTAATCGAATTCAAACTCCATCTATGGATGAATTTCCTTTCCAATAAATAGGACCCAACCCCTCATCTTACCTCATTATTTTCTCTCTCAAATTCAAGGCATCATAAGTTCTCCCTCCTCTTTCTCTCTCTCCCTCTCTTTCTCTCTCTCGGCATCACATGAACATGGAGGAGAAAATATCAACACGGACTGTGTCCACATAGGACACGGGCCGTGTTGTACTGGAAAAGGAAGAAAGTACACCGCGTTTCAACCAGGTGATGGAGCATCGTGAAGATCTAAGGAAACACACAATGTTTGTGTCGGACACGGACTGCGTTATGCATGCTTGACAAGGAGGAAACAGGATCGACCGACGGAAAAGCAAGGTATGCAACTAGAATGATCAACTTTAGGATTTTTCATATACGTATGATAAAGTAAAAGAATGCTTAAAATGAAATAATGATTAAATGCATAATCGAAACCTGAACACCAGCCATGTTCCCCGATCACACGGTCCGCATTACCTGTGCCGACATGAGACACATCTGGGATGGGCCATGTCATTTGAAGACATCATCTATAAAGATCAGAAAAGGACCGCGTTTGTATGAACATGGTCAGCGTCCTCTGGAAGGACGACCGCGTCATCTTTTGGTGTGCGTCGTTCTGACCACGAGCGCATCCTTGGAACCCTAATCATGATTCAAAACCGATGCATCCTTTCGTCAGCGCGTGCAGCGCTCTTTCGACGAATAAAGTATTGATTTTGAAGAAAATGGCAAACCAAAACGGTTAGTGTTAACCAAACACGGTTCGCGTCATCTAAGTAAAAAGATTTGATTGAACGTTTTCTTCTCTTGGACACACTTAACCCAGGGACAACACGGGCCGTGTCACATCTGACGTGGGCCGTGTATTGGGATGATTGATGTTATGATTGATTGATTGATTGATTGAATCTAGTTGAGGTAGGGTTAGCATCCTCTCACTTGAACTTAGAATAAAAGGTAAACAAGAGTAAAAGATGTAAATGTTTCTGATTGAAATTTATGCATGAAGAGAAAGGCCCCAACGGACTTGAAGAACAAGCTTTAATTCTATAAGGGTTATTGGTGTTTTCCCATGTGTTTATTGAGAACAAGCTTTAATACTATAAGGGTTATCGGTGTTCTGAGTTATTACAAGAGAGCAGACTATAATCCTAGAAGGGTTATTGGTGTCCTCGGTTATTGATAGAGAGAGTAGGCTTTAATCCCCTGAGGGTTATTGGTGCTCTCTCTCTCTCTCTTGGTTTAATTGTTATTGTTATTGACGGGTTTCAGGTTGACCCATGGCCTAGCTAGCCATATTGGCCCTGGATTGACGGAATCTTCATGTACTAATAATAGAAAATGATTGATTGAAAGTAATTGATTGAATGTGATCGATAGAAAATGATTGATCGGAAAGGGAAGAGGAAAGATGAAAAATGGAATGAATTGAATGACATTGGTTTTCCCAAATGAATTATTGATTATAACAAAAAGAAAGAAAGATGAAAGGTAAAATGATTGAAAGAAAAGTTAATGTAAAGATGATAGTATGATAGAAAAGGTTCTCTTTTACTTGTATCATCATATATGTTTTACCCTATTGAATTATTATCCTTTACATATTGGGCTTCATAGCTCATGGGAGGATTGTCTTCCTTGCATTTTGATCATGCAGGCAAACAGATAGAATAGATGGTGATTGTGCAGCTGTAGTATGATGGTATTCATGATGAGATGACTTGCATATGGCATAGGTCATGTTTATAGGTCAAGTATTGGCTTCCGCATTGGCATGTTCATAGTATTGACCAGTGCATTTGTCAAAGAAAAGTCAAAGACATATGATGGTAGCATCTCCAGGTTTCTATTCTGCCAGGTGGCGGAGTGTGGATTTGGGGGCGTTACAAGCTTGGTGTTGTATTTTGTGTTTTGCTTCAGAATATGAAAATTCTTTTTCAGCTTCAATTTGTGAAACTGCAGAGCTGGGTGTGTTGAATCTTCCATTTTAGTTTTTTCTTCTATGCTAATTTCTGGAGGGTGTGGAACCACAAAATTAATGTCACCTCCTGAAATTCCTTTTTCAACTGTTGCTAATATGTTATCAATTGAGTGTGAACTTTCAAGCTTGATGTCAGTTGCTTGAGTTTCCTTTTAAGGTGTGAACTTTCAGAATTGATGCCAGCTGCTAAAGTTTCATTTTCAATGATTACAGCTTATGAGTTAATATCAATAGGGTTGGAAGTTTCAGAATTTACCATAACTGATATTTCTTCATGGATCTTAACTTTAGGTTCAACTATGGATGCATTCACATTTTTCTCTTCCAAGAATAAATTTCTTCATCTCATTCTCCTCTTTATCACTTCCCATTATCACTTACTGGAGCTAACTCCTGGAGTTGAAGACATCTGTCAAGCTTCTCCGGTCGTCCGTTGCTCTTGTGGTCGCCCGACTTGACACTGCATCACCTCCTTCAACTACTCTAGTCGCCCGCTCACTGCACCCCAATCACCCGGACGTCCACTTCTGGAGTTGAAGGCCTTTGTCAAGTTCCTTGTCACCTGCTCTTCACCACCGATCGACTGACTTGACTCGTGCCATAACCTCTGACACACGTGTGGTCGTCCGCTGATTCTCCCTGAATCCTTCGAGCGTCCACTGCTCCTCCTTGT
>LTAE01009977.1:3517-21125 GCA_001647135.1 Pontederia paniculata
CGCAGGGGCGCTCTTGAGACCCCCCCATTTGGGGGGGGGGTCTCTTAGACCGCCCCATTATTGGGGCGGTCAAATAGACCGTCCCAAATGGGGCGGTCAACTTGGACCGTCTCATTTGGGAGGGTTATTTAGACCCTCCCAAATATTTTGACGCAAAAACCAGTTTTTCTTGTAGTGTGACTATATGATTATGAAACTTTTTAAATATAAAAAATTAATATAGTTATAATCAAGATTTTTTATGAAAACTTTTAAATTATTTATTTCATCCTCTTAAAAATTCTTCTAATATTCACATTCTCGAAATGCCTAAAAAAATTAAAATATACAGTAACCACCATATTGTGAGTAGTAGAAAAAAATTTAAACTGAAAATTAAGATGATTTAATGTATCCATTTTTCATAGTACATCCATCTTTAGATATTGTCAATGAAAGAACCAAAAGAAAATGACTCGTGAGCTCATTCATGAATTCAAAATAATAATAATAATAATAATAATAATAATAATAATAATAATAATAATAATAATAATAATTGTTTGAGATATGATTGCACCAGATTTTATGTGATGCAATTTTGAACAGGTTATACTTTAGTTAAAAAAAGACTTTGCATGATAATATTTTTTTACCGATTTAGTTAATATCCAATAAATTTATAAATAATACGATAATAATGAATACATAAATGAAAAAAAAAAGGAAAGGAAAAACTTCGAAGGACGAGTCGGGACCAATGAAATTGTCTAATTATGTCTCTTGGTTTGGCCTTTTGGCTCTTTTGGTTTGGCAGATAAGAAAAAGTATAGAATTATGTGAACCGCTATGGACCCTTTCCTTGTCCATTTTTGTAAGGTGTGACCTGTTCATGGACAACTTAGATATTGTCATCATCTCCTTGTATTATTATGTATTCTAGAAATATGAAAATAGATTCCTACTAATAGGAGACTATTTTATCTATATAACTACATATATGATTTCTTTAATCAAATAAGAAAATTATTTTTAAGTTGCTTTAACTTTTAAGTTTTGAAAGTTGTTTTCATTTTTTCGAGTAATTTTTAAATTTAATACTCCATCTTTATATTAGATATTAAGTTAATATTCTAATTTTATTTTGTAACTGATTGATACTCTAATTATATAATCATTTGAGGATCAGTCCTCTTTTTTTTATTGATGTGATAATCATATTATATGTATTAATGAATAATTTATTAATATCATAATCAAATCAGATGAAATATAAATTAATATCTCCATTTTTTTATAAATATATAAAAAAAAATAAATAGTTATAAAAAATAAACTTCTTTATATAAATATTTTTCTAATTTAGAATGATTTTCTTGCATGTAATTGATGTGTTTATCACAAAAAAATTATTTATAAAAAAATGATGTGGTTGTCATATCATAAAAAAATAATTATATATATAAATGAGATCAATTGTGAAGAAAATTATTAGTTAAGGGAACGATTAGTTACAAAATAAAGTTTTACAAATAAATTATTAATAATTTTTTAATTAAAACATATGGTGTGGTTGCCACATCAAATTAAATATATTACAACATGCAAATATAATTAAAACACATGATGTGGTTGCTACTTAGATATATTGAAAATCATTTTAACTTAAAAAAATATTTAAATAAAATTTATTTTCGACAACTATTTATTTGTAATTCTTTTAAGTTGGAGGTATTAATTTATATTTTAGTTAATTTTATTATGATCTTAATAAATTATTTATTAAAATATATGATGTGGTTGTCACATCAATAAAAATATATTATAATATGCAAAAGGGACCAATTCTGAAATGATTATATAGTTAAAATATCAAGTAGTTACAAAATAAAGTTAGGATACCAATTTGAAATCTTATGTAAAATGGGGTACCAAATTTGAAAATTATTTATTTTTTCAAGAAAAAAATGGAAAAGATAATTGTATAAATCTTTTACACTTCTAAACCTTATAGTGTGTGGGTGGGTCTACTTCACTTACCTACATCATCAAAGTTATCATTTCATTCAACTTCTTTTAAATTATTTTTTCTTATTATATTTAATTGATATTTCAACATATTTATTATCATTTGGACAAGAAAAGACAGAAAATAAAAAAAATACACCTCTATAACAAAATATTTCAACATAGCGTTTTCAAGTGTTCTAACTGATCAACTATTAGTTAACCATATATTTTTTATTAACAATTATGAAGCAAATACCAACGTTTTTTTTCCTTTTTGAAATATTATTTCTTCAAGCTGACATCTAGGGATTTTGTATGTTTTCTAATAAATAAAATATTATTAGCTTCAAACTATTTGTTTTAATAATAAAAAAAGAAAAAGAAATAAATAATTGCAAAGCTACGAGTATACATCAATCTTGATATGGAAGGGAAAGAAAGAATGTTGGCGGTCAACATCCAAAAAAGTCTAGGAACTAAATCAAATGAGATCTGCCGAGTTTTCTATGAATTGATTCGAGTTTTGTCCCACGAAAACGAGACCTCAAATAGTTTAATTTCTATAGAAAAAGAATCAAAAGTGTAAGCATTGAGAGAGACTTCAAATTTGCCGTCTGAATATAATAAGTTTATATTTAAAATTAAATTTTAAAATTTAATGAATTTACTTAAATAAGAAATTCATATAATCTATCTTCTTAATGTTAAATTTAAGAAAGAAAAAAAAAATTAATCTATGATTGAGGAGATACATACTATTATACTATCTACTTTAAATAGATAATATTTTTATTTTTATTTTTCTTGAATTTAATGTATATACTGTGAAACTTTTCGTACCCAATGAGTTTACAAATATAGTGATCAAATTTTCTGATTATATTTTTTTTTATTTTTATTGTCTGGTTTGTTAAAAATATATATAAATGGCTTAAACCATATAAAGAAAAAAGCCCTACATTATGTTGATTTTTAGATGTTTTTTACCCTACTTTAGCAAGATAATATTTCTAACAATTAAATAATAAAACAATATTTATGGTAAGAATTTATTCGAATTAATGGTGTTGTACATAAAATTTATAATTCAATCCTTCAATTTCAACCACATCAAATCAAAATTGTAACTGTAACATTAAATCATGTAAAATTATTGTACATATTAATAATAGTAAAATGTGATAACTCATAAACAAGGACAATTTATAAGTTTCTGATCTCAAGTTAAATCACTTTTAAAATAATCAACGAGAGTTGATGTAGTGTAGTAAGCAACTTATATTTACTTAGAAAGTCTCGAGTTTGATCTACTTCGAATGATGAATAACTTTTAGGGAGCCATATGCCTAATCACATGATTTCGGCACAAATTAATAAGGAAAAAATTTTGAAAATTATGGTGCCAATCGAAAAAAAATATCTTCTAAAGTTATAATGCGAGTTAGCCACGAATAGTTTGATGTAACATATTTATTTTAAGATTATACCTTTATTTTAATGTATATTATACTTGGGAGGGAAATGTGTGAACTAGCAAATACCTAAAATTTTTAGTAGTTTTGAATATAAAAAAACATTGAACAGTGATGGACAGTGAACTTTTTTTTTCGAAAATAAAAATACTCGTGATTATATGATTTTATATAGAAGATAGTTTCCTCTATTTTTTTATTTCCTTTGTGTTTTATCATTTGTGCTTGCAATGCTTATTTCAGTGAGAAATAAAATAATTAACTGTGCAATCTCCAAGTTAGATTATATCTCAACTTCCTAAAGTCGATAGTTTAAGTTTGTTAAAACGAATAAACATACGTGCATAAAACTTATTATTCAAAAAATCGTGCCAATGTTGTACTTATACTTTTTGTGGATCCTTTTCTTATGGATTAGCATATATTACCATTATGCTTCTTCAAATTTTCAATTGTCACTTATTCGGCAAACATTTTTTTTTTCATTTTTCAAATCTTTAAAGTTTCTATTAATTATATAAAAAAATAAAGAAAAGAGATAAAATAATCATAAAGGCCAAGGTGGACACTTCAAACTTTGTCAACGATCGACTATTCTAATATTGTAAAATCCAACCCGGAGATCAATCCAGATAGTCCGACGAATCAGGTCGAATCGGACGGACTGATTAATCTGGATGGTCGGACCAGATAATAATAAATTAATACTATAAACTATAAAATTAAAATACATGATAACATATACTATTAATTATAAGTATATAAGAGTTTATTAATCTTAGTTCACAACTAAAATTTGTAATAGTGCTTAATGATTCAAGATAAATAATAAGATAATTATTAAATACTAATATATTTGATTGATTCATTAAATTTTTTTTATTTAACGTAATAATATAGAGTTGTCATCGTTTCAAAATTTATTTGGTAATGTAGTTCTTTTAAGATTTAAAAATTAAATTAGCTTTCTATTAATATTATTATTTGAAAAAAAAAATTGTCGGGTTGGTCAAACTCACCGGGTTGAACGGTTCAACCCGAGTTTTGACCGGGCCAAAACGGTCCAACTGTTGATCCGGATTTGGTGTGACCCATGGACCGATTTAGGTCCCGGACACCGATCCGATCGGCCGGGTTTTACGACATGGGACTATTCCCAACAAGATGTTTGGAAGAAACATTGAAAAAAAAATCATACATACTACTATTTTAAAACCCAAGGCACAAATTAATTATTATATATACATCTTAATACAAGTTGTATATATCACTTATAGAATGAATTGACCTTAATTACAAGTTTGTGTTTAATTATGTTATATAGAGTTTCTGTGGCACAATAATTATAAGGTATAAAAAGCAAAGAAAAGATGCTTCACCAAAAACAAATGAAGTGATATTGTTACTTGAAATCTACATTATAACAAGGTAATCATACAAGCATAAACTGACAAGTGGCAACAAAAAAATTAAAATTAAAACAAGACAAAAAAATTTTAATAATTTCGATTTGAGTTCCAAAAATAATAATATTTGGAGGGGTCTAAGCCTTCCAATTTTGAAAACAATCAAGCATCCCATTTTTATGATTTATTAATTTATATCATAATGTTTTTTTAACAAAGAATCAGGTTTTAAATTCCTAGTGTATGGAAATTGACCTGTGGAAGGAGTTGAACATGTTGTTTGCTCTTTTGAATTAATGGGGTCATAAAATGCTTGCAAGGGTTGTCAAAAACACATGGAGATCGAGGTAATGTGGACGACAGGTCTGAATGGATGAACAATTAGAGTTCGGTGGGCCTTTACTATATTATAATGTATGAGACCTTTGAAATGTATTCATGATATAATTATATATTATGTCTTTTTCCCACTTGTGGGGATGAGGAAAAATTAACAATAATGCTCTACTTAACCAATTTTAATATGTTATCTCTGACATAATTAGTCAAATTTTGTTATCTTTCCAAGTTCAGTACTAAGCGTCTGTATCAATCTTGGTGGTTCTTGCTTTATCTAAATAGTTGGAAGAGGAAAATAAAACCTAACAAAGGTAAACTAACTGCATAGACAATTGCAAGATAAAGATGCATGCATGTGTTATTAACTATACGAGTAAAATCTTATGGTTAAAGTGTGGCAGCCCCTTGTAATCAATATTTGATTTGTTAATAGCTGTGAGTTAAGTGCCAATAAAAAGATAGAATAAAAATTACATGTTGTGTCTTTTTTTTTTAAAATTTTCACTCTTGTGGAGCATCGTTGACAATATCAATAATTGATAGTGACACAAAAAGTGCGATCATATTTTAATTTGATAATGATATTTATGATGATGTATATGTACTTGTGGTGTATAGAATCCTTAAATATTATATAGACTTGGTATTTTAATGCTTGTTTCAAGTATACTCAATCATTTGATGTGTAATCGATTCATTTGAAAGGTTGTGATATTCTCGAATTTTGCTAATAAAAATACTAACTACATATATATNTATATATATATAAGATATTAATGTACCTATATATGTGTATATAAGTCCCTTAATTTGTTACCTTTATAAACTTATATTTTTAATGCTTTCACGTGAAATTGATCAAAATTTAAAAACTCAATTATGTTTGGTCAGAAATAAAAAAAAAATAGCAATGTTTTATGTAACATAAATGATAAAAAAAAGGTATAAAATAAACGTATGAAACCAGCGTGCCGCACGCAATGGCATCAGATGTTAAAATCCTCAAATAGATTGCATGGTACAGTAATATAAATATAGTCTCACATGCATGGCTTGTTTCATGTGCATGTACTCTCTAACATAAAAGAATTCAACTATGTTCAATACCCATCCAATGATTGGTCCACAATGTGAGAACAAAGATCAATGGAAATAAAAATTTAAACAATTCATATTCAAATGTTATTAATTCATAAAATTATTAATGGGTGAATTCTATTTTTCTCGCTTACGTTTAAACTGTTCAAATACTTCCACTTAATCTAAATATCTAAAGTTTACTTATTTTTTTAATTATGGGTTAATATTTTTATCTTCATTAAAGTTTATCTATTTCATATTATAAATAAATAAAATAAAAATCAAATGGAACCCATCTCTCACCTCATCTCCTCCAGGACCCAAGTAATACTTTATTATTTTCAAACTAAATAAGAATGAATATATATAAATACATAATTATTTTTTTGGATTAAGTGAAAATGTTATGTTAATAATATATATAATAAATATATATTATTTTTCAAGTTATATAAATATATATATATATTTCCTTATACAAGCTAGTTAATTAGGGTTCTAATTTTTAGTTTTTTATTTAACTAGTTATTCTAAGTCATAATGAGGATTTCATATCATTAACTAAGGACTGAAAAATGTTAAATTCACCCTCTTTGTTTTATACACATCATCCTTCCATTTCATGCAGTAGATGTAAAAATGTGTGCGGTTATGGAGTCAAACAGATGCGAATATAAATGTTTTTTTCTTCTATATGAGAATTAATTAAGGTTCTAATATTTCTTTAAAAAATCTCCTTCAATTAATATTGTTCAAAGTCATAGTTAGAATCTCATATCATTAATTACGGATAAGAAAATGTTAAACTCACCCTTCACACTTTAACGCTCCACACGGTGCTCTCACCCTTTCCTTCCATGGAACGACCGCAATGGGTATAATTACGAAGTCATAAGGTGCGAATATAAAGTGTCTTTTTCCTTTACCAATCTGTTTGGCATGAAGCACTTTTAGACTAAGCATTTGGTGTGATGGGGCAAACGCAAACCGACAACATTCGAGACATTTTCCAAACAAAGCCTATAAGCAAGTTAATTAGGGTTCCATCTTTCTAAAGTTTATTTTTTCTTTAAAGTGTCTTTCTATGTCATACTTCAGATTTCATGTCATTAACTAAGGATCGAAAAATTTAATCTCACTCTCCTCGTTTTATCGACCCACACTACCTATCTGTTTGTCACTTCCATTGCATGCATTGGGTATGGAGTCATTAGGGTCCAAAGATAAAGAATTCCTCCAAGCTATGATAAGTATTTAAAATCATCAATTATCGAAAATGTTAAACTCACCCTCTTATTTTATCAACCCACACTGCTTGCCTATCGAGTTATAAATGTATTTTTCCTTTTACCAACAAGTTAATTAGGATTCCAAATTGCCTTTTATTTTTTTGCTTTAATTAGTGTTGTTTGAAGTCATTATTAGGTACTAATATCATTAAACAAGGACCAAAACAATATTAAACTCATCTTTTTCGGTTTATCGACACACCTTATGTCTCCATAACCCTTCTCTTTGCAATGTTCACTACAAACAGGTGCATTTATGGATTCAAGGAGATGTGAATATCCTTTTTCTTTTACAAGCTAGTTAGTTAGAGTTCTAATTTTTAGTTTTTTTATTTAACTACTATTATTATAAATCATAATGAGGATTTCATATCATTAATTAAGGGCTAAAAATGTTAAACTCACCCTCTTCATTTTATATGCACCACCCTCCCATTGCATGCATTGGATGTGCAAATGTGTGCAGTTATAGAGTGACGAGATGCAAATATAAATGTTTTGTTTTTCTTCTCATGAGCTTAATTAGGGTTTCAGTTTTTTTAAATCCCCCTTAACTAATATTGTTCAATGTTATAATTAAAATTTTATATCACTAATTAAGGATAAAGAATGTTAAATTCACCCTCCTCACTTAACGCCCCACATCACATTCTCGCCCTTTCCTTCCATGCATTGGCCGCAACGGGTACAATTACGAAATACATGGATGAAAATACAAATGTCTTTTTTTTCTTCTACATGAGAGTTAACGAGGATTCCATTTTTTTAAAAAAATCCCCTTCAGTTAATATTGTTCGACGTCATAATTAGAATTTCACGCAAATATAAATGTCTTTTTCCTTCTAGGAGAGAGTTAATTAAGGTTCCATTTTTTTTAAAAATCCCCTTAAACTAATATTTTTCAACGACATAAATAGGATTATATATTTTTAAATATAAATAAAAAAATGTTAAACTCACACTCATCCTATAAGGCCCCACGCCACACTCTCGCCCTTTCCTTCCATGCGTTGGCCACAACGGGTACAATTACGAAGTTCCATGAATGCAAATATAAATGTTTTTTCTCCTTCTACAAAAGAGTTAACTAGAGTTCCATTTTTTTTTTAAGAAAAATCCCTCTGAATTAATATTGTTCAACATCGTAATTAGAATTTATTATCATTAACTACAAATAAGAAAATATTAAACTCACTCTCCTCATTTTAACGCCCCACACCATGCTCTTGCCCTTTCCTTCCCTACATTGGCCGCAATGGGTACAATTACAAAGTCACAAGGATGCAAATATAAATGTCATTTTTCCTTCTACAAGAGAATTAATCATACTTCAATTTTTTTTTTGAAAAAGTCCTCTTTAATTAATATTGTTCAACGTCATAATTTGAATTTTATATCATTAATTACGGATAAGAAAATGTTAAATTCACTCTCCTCATTTTAGCGTCCCACACCACACTCTTGCCCTTTCCTTACATGCATCGGTCGCAACGGGTACAATTAAGAAGTATACGGGTGCAAATATAAAATATCTTTTCCTTCTACCACATTGTTTGGCAGAAAGCAAACACTTTCTAACTAAGCATCTGGTGCGAGGAGACTAACGCTAACAAACAACAACGTTCAAGGCCTCTCCCAAACAAACCTACAAGCGAGTTAATTAAGGTTTCATTTTTGTAATTTTTTTTCTTTAACAAGTGTCGTTCTACATAGTAATTAAGATTTTTTTGCCACTAACAAAGGATCAAAAAGTTTTAAACTCATCCTCCATGTTTTTAAACTTATCAAGTCATTAGAAATGTTATTAAACTTCATCATCAACTCTTTAAACTCTAACGAGTTTAAGAATTCATGTAGATAAACACAAGTCAATTCGATATAATTATATATATATATATATATGATTTAATGTATCTATTAAACACTTGACGGTTAGTAATCAACGTTGAACATATTTTAATAATCAAATTCATAATTAATGATGAATAATAAAATTGATAAACAATCGTATAGGTCAACACCCCTCAACTCATATAGATCTTTGGAAACAACTTATAAGAAATTTTCTAAAATTGGATAATCTTTAGGTAAACAAAAAGTGTTCCTTATTAATGTTTTAATTATGAAAACATAGAAAAGTATTTTTCAGAAAAAAAATATTAATGAAAAGAAAAGAATTCTCCATCATTTATGCGGGGTGGTGAAAAGGGTGCGGTTCTCGAGGTGGAATGGCCACCGTAATCTTGCGGTGGGTCCCACGACGTGGGACCCGCCAATTGATGGAGAATAGCCACTATAAAACGTCGTGTGCGGATGCCTCCACTTCTCCATCGTCCTCCTCCCCGTGAGCTCTCTTTTCCTTCCTCTCTCTCTCTCTCTCTGTTCACTGTTTCTACACAGAGGGAGCTCTGAGCAGGCCATGATCGCCTCATCCAAGGCTTCTTCGTGTGTCTAAAGCTTCCCACTCGTCAGGTTCATTGCGTGCGCGGTGGTCGGTGGCCGGCGGACGACGTCTATCGTCGGCTGCGGAGATGGCGAGCTCGAAAGCGATCAGCTTGGAGGAGATCAAGAATGAGACCGTCGACCTGGTAAGTGTCGGAGCTGTGAAGCTTTCTTCTTCTTTGTTTTCTTTTTTTAAATTTTGTTCGGGTGCTCCAACGTTTTGATGCTGTTTTCTTCGATGCGTGCGGTCGTAGTATGGAGATTGTTATTCTGATAAGTTTTTTTTTCGCATCTTTCGTTGTTCTTCTTCTTCTCGGACGTAGTGTTCGATCCATGCATGGTATTTTTTTCCTCTACAGATCTGTTGTTAAGTAAAAGTTGTTGCTTTTACAAGGAAAGAGGCATGCAACCTCTGTTTTCTTCTTGCTCCTTCGCAGTTTGCAGTAATGGAGATCATTTTGCTTCCTGTTTACAAAGAATTAATTTTGAACTGATGAAAGCGGAGAAAAAGGAAATAAAATAAGAATCATGTTATTAATTGCAACTGTACTGTTTTAGCGCCGTCCCAAAAAATATAATTTGATAGTGTTATTGGTCAATGAGAGCTGGCGCTATGTCTCCTCCGTTTCCCTCTTCTTCCACCGCCGCTTCTTCCACTTGTCTTAAAAAAGCCATTTTTTTTCTACCTCGCCGTTTCGAGAATTCCGGTACTTGCCTTCGTACTCCGCCGGCCGTCCGGGCATCGCCTCGGTTTCCTCTCCGGGGAAACCGGTGTTCCTGAACCGTTGGATGCTCGCTTGACGGCTCGATCTCCGCATCGTCGCACGAGCTCCCCGTCGCTTTTAAGGGGGACGGTGGTCAGGAGGTGGAGTATAATAAAAGAGTGCTTTTTTTTTCTTCTATCTTGGACAGTTGCGATTAAACAAGGTTCCGGGAACCGATCCGCGCCCTTGTTTGCGTCTGTGTTGGTCTTTCGGGTTCACGCGACGCTATCACGAGAATGCACTGAACTGTTTCGCCCAACATTTTTGACAGTTGAAGTGAGCTCTGTGATGGTTTGGATTGCAGGAAAAGGTTCCGATCGAGGAGGTGTTCGAGCAGCTGAAATGTACCAAGGAGGGTCTCTCGTCGGAGGAAGGAGCAAGTCGGCTCCAAATCTTTGGTCCAAACAAGCTCGAAGAGAAAAAGGTCGATTCTTTTTTGTTGATTCTTTTCACTGTTGCAGTATGTTCTTGTTTCAGGGAATTGTGTGTTGAAATGGGTGTTTTGATCGAACAGGAAAGCAAGATCCTCAAGTTTTTACTGTTCATGTGGAACCCTCTGTCCTGGGTCATGGAGATGGCCGCCATCATGGCCATCGCCTTGGCCAACGGCCAGGGGAAGCCGCCGGACTGGCAGGACTTTGTTGGTATCATTGTTCTGCTCCTGATCAACTCCACCATTAGTTTCATCGAGGAGAACAACGCCGGAAACGCCGCGGCGGCACTCATGGCCGGTCTCGCTCCCAAGACCAAGGTAGATGTCTACAAGTCGTGTTCTTTTGGTCACTTCCGTGTCCATTTGTTGCTTACGACATGGTCACAACGATGTCTGCAGGTTCTGAGGGATGGCCGCTGGAGCGAGCAGGACGCGGCGATTCTGGTGCCGGGTGACATTATCAGTATTAAGCTCGGAGACATCGTCCCGGCCGACGCACGTCTTCTTGACGGTGATCCTTTAAAGATCGATCAGTCTGCTTTGACTGGAGAATCACTTCCTGTCACGAAGAATCCGGGAGACGAAGTTTTCTCCGGGTCTACATGCAAGCAAGGTGAGATCGAAGCAGTCGTCATTGCCACCGGCGTGCACACCTTCTTCGGAAAAGCAGCTCATTTGGTGGACAGCACCAATCAAGTCGGCCACTTTCAGAAAGTGCTGACAGCCATTGGGAACTTTTGTATCTGCTCGATCGCGTTGGGTATCATTGTTGAGATTATAGTCATGTATCCAATTCAGCACAGGAGATACAGGGATGGTATTGATAATCTCCTGGTCCTCTTGATCGGAGGCATACCGATTGCTATGCCCACCGTCCTGTCGGTGACCATGGCTATCGGTTCGCACAGGTTGTCACAGCAAGGTGCTATTACTAAGAGGATGACTGCCATTGAAGAGATGGCCGGCATGGATGTTCTCTGCAGTGATAAGACAGGAACACTCACACTTAACAAATTGAGTGTTGACAAGAACCTGATTGAGGTTTTCACGAAGGGTGTGGACAAGGATCATGTAGTTCTGTTGGCGGCAAGAGCGTCGAGGACCGAGAATCAGGATGCCATTGATGCTGCCATGGTTGGAATGCTTGCAGATCCAAAAGAGGTAGTACATTTGTGGCATGTTTTGCTAGTGACTTGATAATTTGTTTACACCATAAGGATATTTATTATTCATCTTTGTTTGATGAGTTTCCGCGGCTTCTGATGTACTTTCACTTGCACAGGCAAGAGCTGGCATTAGAGAAGTGCATTTTCTTCCTTTTAACCCTGTGGACAAGAGAACTGCTCTTACCTACATCGATTCCAACGGTAACTGGCACCGTGTGAGTAAAGGTGCTCCAGAACAGGTAATGCTTCACTTCATACTTGTTTTTTTACCTTCTTTTCTTTTCTTCTTGTTTAAATCTTTAGAGTTCTATCTCATTGACAAATTCATTCCCCTGATCTGTTACCACTTGAGCAGATTTTGAACCTCTGCAATTGCAAGGAAGATGTCAGGAACAAGGTTCACAATGTGATTGATAAGTTTGCTGAACGTGGACTCCGATCATTAGCTGTTGGAAGACAGGTTTGTTTTCTCTGCCTTCTACTACCACTAATTTATATTCCAGGGAATGCAGTAATATCTAACAACTAACATATATGCGCTGCAGGAAGTACCCGAGAAATCCAAGGAAAGTCCAGGGGCACCATGGCAATTCGTTGGTCTGCTACCTTTATTTGATCCCCCTAGGCATGACAGTGCAGAAACTATTCGAAGAGCTCTTAACCTTGGTGTCAATGTTAAGATGATTACAGGTAGACGAATAATCTTTTCCTAATTCTATATTTCATCATCCATTTAATCTTACTCATTATTCACCTTATATGCCTAACATAATCATTCCACTCAGGTGATCAGCTTGCTATTGCTAAGGAGACTGGCCGAAGACTTGGCATGGGCACAAATATGTATCCTTCCTCTTCGTTGCTTGGTCAGAACAAGGATGCATCTATTGCTGCTCTCCCTGTTGATGAACTAATTGAGAAAGCTGATGGATTCGCAGGAGTCTTTCCTGGTTAGCTATGACTTTAAGTTGTTGAATCTACTTTCTGATTCATTTGGTGTCCTGTTATATATAAATGATGTTTCTACATGTGGATTAGAGCATAAATACGAAATCGTTAGGAAGTTGCAAGAAAGGAAGCACATTTGTGGAATGACTGGAGATGGAGTTAATGATGCCCCTGCTTTGAAGAAAGCTGATATTGGAATTGCTGTCGCTGATGCTACGGATGCTGCTAGAAGTGCTTCTGATATTGTCCTCACCGAGCCTGGGCTTAGTGTCATTATTAGTGCTGTTCTTACAAGCAGAGCTATTTTCCAGAGGATGAAGAACTATACAGTCAGTATCCAGAACTAATTTTAGTTCAATCTTTTCCTAATAGTTTTTAGTGTTCTGACTTTGGAATTTCTTCTCATTAAACTGCAGATATATGCTGTCTCCATCACCATTCGTATTGTGGTATGTGTTATACTCGACCAGAAAGAGAAACATTCAGCTTTATTAATAACCATGGATGGGTGTTTTTTATTCTTATTTGCTTTATACTCTTGCAGTTTGGCTTTATGCTTATTGCGCTGATATGGAAATTTGATTTCTCGCCTTTCATGGTTTTGATCATTGCCATCCTTAATGATGGTGAGTTTAAGTCATGATTTAGATATCTTTTACTTATGTTATTATTCATATTGTTGTTGTTAGTTAACGACAAGCTGTGTTTCTCTAACCGCAACTACATTCTTATTTATTAAATGTAGGCACCATCATGACAATTTCAAAAGACAGAGTGAAACCATCTCCATTGCCTGACAGTTGGAAGTTAAAGGAGATTTTTGCTACTGGTGTTGTATTTGGATCCTATTTGGCTTTGATGACCGTTATATTCTTCTGGGCCATGAAAGACACTGATTTCTTCTCAGTAAGTGCTTTTCATTTTCCCACTAAGTGCTGAGCTTGAAATCTTGAACAATAACTCACTTTGTATTCTGGTTTGGTCTGGCTGGTACATTATTCTGATATGCTAATTAAATTATTTGGGCTATAAAATAATATCTGGTCAACCAAATACTGGATAGCCAGACTATGGATCTAACTAACAATGTTGCTTATGTCTTTCCAGGACAAATTTGGTGTGAGATCGATAAGGCATAGTGATGATGAGATGATGTCTGCTTTGTATCTACAAGTTAGCATTGTCAGTCAGGCCCTTATTTTTGTTACTAGATCACGGAGCTGGTGCTTTGTCGAACGCCCCGGACTCCTTCTGGTGTTTGCTTTTATTGTTGCACAACTTGTAAGATCTCTCTTTCACCATATCGACTTTTGCAGTCTATCTTTTTTTTTGAGAAGTGAAAATGAAAAAAAAAAATTGGAATGTACTATTATTACAAATCTTTCTTTCTCTTTTGTGCTAACATGGTTTGGAGGTCACTAATTGTGTGTGTTTTTGTTGACAGATTGCGACAGTTATAGCCGTCTACGCTGACTGGGGCTTTGCCCGGATCAAGGGTATAGGCTGGGGATGGGCTGGAGTTATCTGGCTTTACAGTGTTGTTTTCTTTTTCCCTCTTGACATCTTCAAGTTTGCGATCCGATACATTTTGAGTGGAAAGGCTTGGGACAACCTCCTAGAGAAAAAGGTAAGTGTAGCCTTATTTGTGCCTTATCTTAGTTATGATCATAACAATTGTTTATCCTCATTCTTTGTGATTACTTATTTTTTTGATTGAATGTTGCAGACTGCTTTTACCACCAAAAAGGACTATGGTAGGGAAGAAAGGGAAGCTCAATGGGCTACGGCACAGAGGACTTTGCATGGGCTTCAACCCCCTGAAAGCAGTAATATATTCAATGACAAGAGCAGCTACAGGGAGCTCTCTGAAATCGCCGAGCAAGCCAAAAGGCGCGCTGAAGTTGCCAGGTACGAGTTCTTCTTGTTTACAAATTAAAGTCTTGTAAACTAATCTACGTTCGACTCTCGAACCGCACAAGATTCTGATGCCTTTCTTGCATGTTATCTTCCTCAGGCTCCGCGAGCTGCATACGCTGAAGGGACATGTTGAATCAGTGGTCAAGCTCAAAGGACTCGACATAGACACCATCCAGCAGCATTACACAGTATAACAACCATGGCCGGAGTGTCGTATGAAATTATGCATAGGCGAAGAAGCAGGCTTCCAATATATTCGGAGCAAAGAGAAGACATTTCTGTCTTTTTTTTTATATATAGCATAGTGTAGTAGTGTCTTCTGGGTCTGCTAATTGTTTTATAGTCATTGTATTTTGCGTTCTTCGTTTAAGTGATCACATGAGAAATGTGGAAACTTTTCTGCTTTAACAAGTTGCGAATGTAGATGCAAATAACGCAAAGACCTGTTACTTACATCTACAATGATGTTCCCTCAGTACAACTTTCAATCTTAAGCAAGTAGATATTCCCTCAGTTTTTTTACCAGTCATTAATGTTATTGTTTTTTCTTTGTTTTAGAATTAGTAATCGCCAAGGCAATTATTATCCTATGCAACAGTGGATTCTTGAACATCTTAGTGGGAACTATCTCTTCTCTGTTGTACTTGCTGCTTTTTGTTGGAGCAACTATAAAACAATGGAGTTCAATAAGAGATGAAACCAAGATTGTCAAGATTGAGACAAATCATAAAAGAAAATTGAAATTATATATTTATATAGAAATTATATTTTCCTTTATGAATTTATAAGATATAGACTACATAATGTTAATCATGTCTACTATTCTATTAATAGAGAGAAAATTGGGTGTATAAGTTGATTTACATGTAAATCATCATAATAAATTAAAATTACTCATAATTTTGATTAAAAAATGCTACAATAAATTATATTATCCTAATATTTTACTTGTACATGTAAATAGAAAATTGATTTGCACTAACATCAATCTCATAATATCAGAGATATACATTAGTAATTTAATTTAAGTTGAATCACTCAACAAGATGTGCAATGACAGCATTAATATGCATTGAACATCTAATATACATAGTATTATTATAGTTTATTTTTGGTCAAAATTCAGTATTAAATATTTAACAGCAACCAACTATTTTTCTTTTAATTTTTTTTCTCTCTAAAACCATATTGCACCAGATGAAAGTAAAAAAATGAAACAACATTGTAAAATCTTATTAATCTTACGATATGATCCTGATACGATCTTATAAGATTAATCCGAGTTTTGAGATCATTGTCTTAAGTAAGATCATGCTATCAAAATCATGATTTTAATAACATGGTGTAAATAACAAACTGCATTAAAAATAGACAGGACAAAACTTAAGAAAATAAATTCTCTTTTTCAAATAGAAAAACATTTTTCTTCGCTATCTTCTAATCATTTTTTTATATTTGAAAATCATATATCAAATATATAAAAATAAATCATTTTTCAAAAATCAACCTTTTTATGTAAATCATTTTTTTCTTGAATTTGTTTTTTCTTTAAAACAAATGAAGCCTTGGATAGCAATTTGATCAATTAGAAATGAAAAGTGACATACATAAGAATAAACTGAATCACACATATTTCCTCATATTCAAAATTTTGACCTCTAGAATGAAAAATTAAGATACCAATCACTCACTTTTTTTTTACTTTCCGATGTCATTAATTTGAGCCCAAAAAATAAGAAATGGGTCTATCTCGGCTTGTTCAAAATTTTGCCCGGTATTACTCAAAGCCTGATCCAACGAGATCGGACCAACTTGATTATCTTAAAATTTCTTAGGAATTTAAGTTTGAAGAATTATAGACACACGAGTTCATCATGAAATATTCCAATCATACTCGTATAAACCAATATTTCAATTAGAATTTATACACCAATTTAATTTACTAGTAAACTCCATGAAGGAATTGTAACGCTCCCAAACCCACATTCAGCCACGTGGCAAAAATGTGGACTTGAAGACGATACACATCATACTTAAACTTGACTTAATGATTGACTAACAAGACTAGTCAACATAATGCGGCAATATAAAACTTCATGAAACCTCTTTCTATAACATAGAATAATTGTGGAAATCTTACATAACATAATTTGTCTCAGAAATAACTATTACATATTTTGGAAAGGAAATAATCTAGAGACAACTTGACATAGGACCACTACTCATGTGCAACTAGCATCATCATCACGAACATATGTCGCCGCATGCACCACCAGCCATTATGACACCTTAGATCGCCGACCTACAGGATCCAATGCAGGGAAAAGAAGTATCCACATGAGCTATGAAGCCCAGTATGTAAG
>LTAE01009978.1:4443-17607 GCA_001647135.1 Pontederia paniculata
TCGTTATGGAATTTGTTGAGTGATCACGGCCCGTAACATGCTGTCATGGCCCGTGATGGATTCTAAGAATTGGTTTCTCCTTGAGCACGTCCATTTGTGATATTTCTTCTTCCGCCTTTCCATGTGATTTCCTACAAAAGAACACAAAATAGGAGTAGATTCTAGACTTGGACATGCTGTCATGGCCCGTGATGGATTCTAAGAATTGGTTTCTCCTTGAGCACGTCCATTTTAATGCAAGCCCTAAAATATGTTGTAACCTGCATGCATCAGTTGTTCTCCTTCACATGCTTCTAATGGATTTTTAGCATAGACTAAAGAAGATAAGTGGAAGGGGAAGAAAAGGAAGAACCATGAGAGGGGAGAAATCCCTTATCTCTGCACCTGAAGAGAGAGAGAGAGAGAGAGAGAGAGAGAGAGAGAGAAGGAAGCTCCGACGGCTAGGGTTTCTTTGTGGGAGAGAAAAGAGGGTTTCTCTACCTTGAGAAATTATTTATAAGGACTTCTCTAGGCCTAAATCGGCTCAAATTTCTTACTTATTTTCAATCTGAAATAAAATAAGCTAAATGATATTATTTTTTATTTAAAAAATGTCGATTGTTACATTATAATCTCCTTAAAAATGACTTCATCTTCAAATTCAGTCATACTATATATTCTTTCATTTTTCCACTTTTAATATTTATCCAAAGAGTGTTTCTTTGATTTTATTGTATCTTAATGAAAATCCATTTTAAAATTGTATGATCTTATCGGTTGGGTTCAATAGGAGTACTTGGTGCATTGATTTTTACGTCCATTTGGACAGTCTCAAGCAAAGTGACCATGCTTCCCACAATTAATTAAGACACGCATCGGTCTTGCGACGACATTCCTAGCATGAAACCTTTGGCAATATGGGCAAAGCTTCTTATCATCTTGTTGTTGTTGTGATTGTCCTTCACTAGGCACGTAGAGCCTTGACGCTCATTCCAGTGGTGATCCTTCCAGTTGGGGGCCTTGATTTGTCTGCATTCGTCCCACTTGGGCCTATCTTGGTATGTTGGTTGTGCTGGGATTTTCCCTTTAATTTCCTTCTGGCACTCAATGCCATCTCGCTCTAAGCTCTTAGCCAACTCGGATGTGTCATTGAGGATCTTGAAATTACCCCCAATAATCTTTGTCCTTAGTTCTGGGCTTAAATCTTGGATGAAATGGTCGGTCCTCTTTCTTTCATCATTTTTCAATGTACAATACTTTTCCAATCATGTGAACTTATTGAGGTATTATGTCACATTCAAATCTTTTTGTCGCAAATTCCAAAATTTTCACTGTTTGAGGCTGCGCTCATAGACAAGAAAATATTGGGTCTAGATCGCCTCTTTGAAATCCTTCCAAGTGACTAGGTCTTGTTTAGGAAAGTTGATGGTCTTAGTGGTATTCCATCAGTCATTCATATTGTGGTGAGGCGATATGTAGTATATAAGACCTTTCGGTATTCAAAGCACTATATCAATGCGAAAGTTTCTTCCATGGTGTCCACCCATCGCTCTGCTTCGTCGAAGCCATCGCTATCATTGAACTCAGGAGGGTGGAGCTTCAGGAAGTGTTGGATCATGTCTTTGGGAGCATGCTCCTACTTGTTTTGTTGGCCTCCTAGAGCTTGACCACCCTGATTCACCTCATTCTACTTCCTACTCTTGTTGAGTATGTTATCGATGATTGACGAGACATCATGAAGTCATATGCATTTACAAGATAAAAATAAATAAATAAATAAGAGTAAATCTCATTTGATCTTTAAACTTAAATTCTTTTTCTTTCCCTCTTAATAATTTCTTTAGGACTCAACCCATACTTTTTTTATGGCACGGTGATTATTCTTGATGCTTGCACATGGACTCTATTTATTTAAAGATAGTTAAGAAGTGTCTTTCGTCAAGTTCTAATACCTAATTGTAACACCCCCAAATTCATACCTCGCCATGTGGCATGATACAAACTTGGAGATGCTACGACAATCTTCTTCATTTTACATTTTGACCAATTCACTGGTCAACATAAAGGACACATCAAACGAAAGCAATAATCCTTTAAATAAAGCTGTATAAAAGATCTAGTTAGAATAAAAATCCTATATTATATTAAAAATAAAAAAAATATAATTGACAATAGTTCCATAATTTAATAAAAAAACTAAAATGACTTAAGACTAGATTCCTATCATGTGCAAGCCTTCATATTCACGAACACATGCATCACTAATATCATCACCTACTAGTTGCATTCATCGCATGCAAGATCAAAAGCAGAGAAAGCAATTCTCCCATTAGCGAAGAAGCTTAAATATGAAAATTTAAGAATAATCATATATAAAATATATGATAAGAAACTGAGATCAATATCAATAGTCCCCTTTTTATTCACTTTATATTTTAGCCTTTTTGTTTTTTTTTACTTTCTTCTTTACAATATCCTTTATTATTCAAGTGCAAGAACCTCAATTGCATTGTTATGATACAATGTCTGATTCTTTCCTATTCAGTAGGTTCAAGTCCAATTCAACATTTTACTTAAGACCCATCTATTCTTTCGACTATTTGTTGTTCTAAGTTGATCATTTAAGACAATCAATTAGTGAACCTTCAATAATCATGAAGGTCATTGGTTTTCGCCTCGATGTTAATAAGGTTGGCTAGGCCTGAAGACTTTTTTAAATAATTATTCTCGAAGGAACTCAAATTAAAAAATTTATCCTTAAGGAACCCAACTGAACCTAAAGAAACCTTGCACAAGTGTTCCTAAATGAATCCATTTACCCCACATTGAGGTCTAATTCACTGAGAACCAAATCAAACACTTTATGACTAAATTCAATTACATGCAACATTTTTTTTCATATCTTGTTATCATGGAAATCTATATTTTCGTCTCATACACCAATCAATTTCAATCAATAACAATGTATGACTAAAAAGCTACTTCACTAATGTGAAGTAGCTATTTCACGAGGGTGAAACCATGTTTCATGGACGTGATATCATACCATGACCCTCAGGTTCACGATCGTGAAATCTCATTTCACGGCCATGACCTCTTAGATTCACGAGCGTGAAATTCATTTTCACTATGTGGCCATATGGTCGTGCTTTCTCATCATAATGTTCACGGTTGTGAAATCCGTCTTGACGGCCATGAGCGAAAGTTGTATTTTCTTGCCCTAATGTTCACACTCGTGAAATCCATCTTCACGGTCGTGAACGTACCAATTCACGGTCGTGTCTTTCGTCTTCACATCCATGATTTAGTACTCGATTTCTTCATCACTACCGCACAGCGGATGACAAATCCTTCACGATCGTGACCTTAGGGGTAATATTTGATCTCACAGTCCGTGACAAATCTGTCATGGCCGTGATCGATCGAGCGATATCCTCATGGCGAAGTTCACTTTCACGACCGTGATGATGCATTTGTAACCCTATTCCTTTCTTCTTCTTTCATTTCTTTTGTGTTCTTATGGTACTGAGAGTTTCATATAAGTTAAATATGAAGATCACCATCTAAACGACGACACAAGGATATATATTTTATTTATGACCGTGAATCATTATCTCTAATCTTAGCCGAGTTAATCTAATCATGCCAAAAATAAATAGGGATCAAAACATCAAAAATAATAATCAATTCCTATCTAGAACAAACCTAGCATAGAAAATCTAAAATCAGAACTATATTTCATAAGATTCCTATGTGTCATATTATGCCATCTCTGATAAATCCTATATTTGATCATTCTAGTTATATACCTATTTGTGTTGGGGTTTTTTCTCATTTGTTCCTTGAGTTCAAATTGTCCTTGCTCTCATTCCCTTGAAATATGAATTGCCATTCTCCTTCACATGCTCCTAATGTGAGTTTAGCATATATTTAAAGAAGAGAGGGAAAGAAAAGGAGCAACCATAAGAGGGGAGGAATCTCTTACCTCTACACCCGGAGAGAGAGAGAGAGAGAGAGAGAGAGAAGGAAAAGGTCGAAATGATTAGGGTTTCTTTGTGGCAAAGAAAAGAGGGTTTTCTCTCTTGAGAAATTATTTACAGGGATTTCTTGAGGCCTAAACCGACCCAAATTTCCTTATTTGTTTTCATCCCAAAATAAAATAAACTAATTGCTATTATTTAATTATTTAAAAAATGTCGATTGCTACAATTTCAAAAGAGTTTGACCTATTTTTGTAGCACACAAAAATCATATTTTGGTAGAGTTTAACAATTTTTAACTGAAGTAGAAAGAGAAACTGGTAACTCAAATGCGTTTATGCAGACAACGACGATGAATATAGAGGTTCGTTTGAAAATAATTGCAACACCTTCGACATTAAGCTTGAGAAGTCAGTTCCTAAGATTCCTCAACAAAATGTAGAGAATGAATAGAACAATTAAAAAACGTGTCAAATGTTTGCCTTTATATGCTAAGTTAATGAAGAGATATTGGGGTGAAGCATTGATATATGATTGCGATTGATTTAATTAATCATTCACTGTTAATACCTCTAGATTATGGTATACCATTTGAAAGAATATTTCATACAAACATTTATTAATATTTGATTTCAAAGCCTTTGTTCACGTACCCAAATATGAAATATCAAGATCAGACAATAAACTGAAAGAGTGTGTTTTTCTAGGGTATGAAGATGGAGAATTTGACTCAACAAGGTAGGATCTTATTGATAGAAATGTTATAAAAAATAGAGATGTAATGTTCTTGGAATACTAGACAATTGAATATCTATTAAAAAAATAAAAGAACCAACATCCTTTAAAAATTATCTAGTTGAGTCGAGTTTAACTGAAACACCCATAAAAGATGACATTACTACAAAAGACGATTAAAATAACAATAGCCTGAACTAATTTAGAAAAATTCTAATGTGCCTTCGAATAGTCAAGCTATGATGTCGAGCAGCCTATAATGAACTAGAGCTAGAACCTTAGTTGAAAAGACCAAGCAGAGAAAGACAAGAATCAAAGTGGTACCCTCTTATAGAGTATGTGTTATTAATTGAAAGGGGAGAACCAAAATATTATGAACAAGTCTCGTCAAATTAGTAGAAAGATGAGTGGATGAAAGTATTGTACGACGAGATGCAATGAGAACAACATTTATAAATTGTTGAAACTTCCTAAAAGCAAAGGGACACTCAATAATAAATGCGTATTTTGACAAAAGAGTGAAGAGAACAACACATGCCCAAGATATAAAGTAAGATTAGTTGTCAAAGGATTCAGTCAGAAGAAAGGGAAGGACTTTGATGAGATATTTTTTATCAATGATTAAGATGTAATTGTTGTGGTTCTTGGATTAGCTACTACTAAGAACTTGAAAGTTGAGTAACTAAAGGTAAAGAAAATTTTTCTTTGTGACGATTTGGAAGAAAATTACGTAAAAAAATAAAAAAGATTTTACATAAATGACAAGAAACATCTAGTATATTGCATAAAAAGCTTATATTGACTTAAGCAGGCACCTCGTCAGTGGTACAAAATTTGAGCCATTCATGGAGCAATGTGGATACAATAACACAAATAATGATCGTTGTGTCTACGTAAATTATTTTTGACATGATGATTTCATTATCTTATTTTATATGTTGATGGCATGCTTATTGTAAGTCATTATAAAAGTAAGATTGCTAGTTGAAACAAGAGTTGAGACAACACTTTTCCATGAAAGATCTAGGAGCAGCTAAGCACATTCTTAGCATGAAGATTATCTATGATCAAGAGAAATGCAAGTTATGATTATCTCAAGAGAGAAATATATTGAAAAGTCATGGAGAAATTCAATATGAGAATTGAAACAATTTTATCATTGTCACTTGTAAGTCACTTCAAGTTGAGTTCTACACAATGTCTAAAAGACAAAGCTAAAAAGTAAACATTGAAGAATGTACCATATGCATCTATTGTTGATAATATGTTATATGCAATGGTTTGCACGAGACTAGATACAACATATACAATTGGTGTGATTAGTAGATTCCTATTTCATCTTAGTACAGAGCATTGGGTTGCAATCAAGTGGATTCTCAAATATTCTTGATGCAATTCTAAAGTATGTTTATGTTATGGTGACATTGATCCAGTATCGGATAATAGAAAGTTTATTTTTTATTACTCGATGACATTTGCAAGAGAAACAATTCATAGTAGCCCAAGTTATAAAAGTGTGTTGCACTATCAACGATTAAGATAAAATATTTTGCAGCTATTAAATCATGCAAGAAATTTTATGGATGAAAAAATTTCTAGGAAACTTAGGCTTAACGTAGAAGGGGTATATTGTTCGTTGTGTTAAAAAAATGTTATACATTTGAGTAGTCATTTTATTTTTCATTCTACGTCCAAGTATATTGATGTTTGTTATCACTTAATATGTGATGAGATCAAAAAAAGAAGTTCTATATCCAAAAGATCCAAAATCACAAAAATATATCAAAGATGATGACTAAACCTCTACATAAAGAGAATATTGAGTTTTACAAAGAGCATGCAAGATTAGTGTAGACCTCCACATAAATAAGAAAGAGGAAATTGTTAGGTTGTTATTCGGGCCACAAGGCAAACGCTTAAAAAAACAAAAAGAGTTAGATTTGCGTCCAACTCGAAGACACCATCTACTTATAAAAGTAAATGCATGGAGTCGTGAGTTGGGGGGCTACTGCATGCTTGTTTAGTGCAAAGGTGATGCCATTGCCACCATAAAATTAATGGTGAGAGCCAATAAGAAAAGGAGAGAGCATATAAATATTGTGAGGAGTGGAGAATTTTTGGAGTTTGATGTGAGGCGTCTTCATTCAATTCTATGAAATTTCAATTAATGACTCTTTACACCCTTCTCATCATTATTATTTCATAGTGAAAGACTTTATATTTTTTTCTTATAGTTTTTCCCTCTTATTTTAAGAGATTTTTCACATAAATCTTTTGTCTTCGATCAATTTTAATTCTCTGCATTATTGTTATCATCCTATCTAAATTTGTACAATAAGATAAGAGTTTAATGAAGGTGTTGCCTACTTAACTAGGTAACACCATATTATCTATTTTCGCAATCGTAGAATGTTAAATGTATGATGTATTAAAAAAATTAGGAGAGAGAAAATCTAAAATCCACCATAAATATAATATTTTATGGTTGATGAGATAAGTAATATGGTGTTACATATTTAAGTAGGTAGCACATTCTTTTTTTTCTTAAAAAAACAGAATGATTTTGCATATATCTATTCAGTCTTTTTCAAATATTTGCTTAAGGAGTTTATTGGAGTGTGAAACTAAAAATGTTAGGTAAGATGTAGCTTCGATTAATATATCTTGTTTGAGTGATTATTGTTATTTTCTAAATATAGGATTTTAATTCTTTAAACATTTGAATGGAAACAAAGAGAATTTGAATTATTTTTTCTAGTTTACATTTAGCATATGTTTAAAAATAATATAAATAAAGAATGTAAACCAAATATAATTGATTTAAATTAAAATATTTTTTATATCTCATTTTAAAATCTTTATCCAAGCAACTTAGCTTCAATATTTTGATCCCACACTTCATCACATTTTGCCTATCCAAATGTGTGTTTTAATATTTTTCCTCCCCTTGCACTCTTCATCATAAGATACATGGATGCGACTAATAAGGACTAAATATTGGTTTATAATTGAAGAAGTCATGAAGAAATGACTGGTAATTAGATGTTGATATAGTATATGTACTTAATTATCAACACGAAACCTTTGCGCATTAAGTTCAGGACATACTCTTCAAAAAAGAGGTTTTTTTTATTAAGAATGCTATTTCTATTGACTATTGTATATTACAATCTCCCTTTTACTTTCTAAGAAAAAAATATTTAATTGTCAACTTACATCATATCAATTGTACTAATTCCAATTTGTCTAAAAAATCTAAAGTCGATTCTATTTTTGTATGCTAATTATCTATACACATTTTTATGAACTAAATCCATGTCATTCTCTTCATAAAAAAGAGACTAAAAAAATGGTTGTTGTTGTTGCCTTCACAAATTGTAATTTTCCTTTTCCACAAATTATTTGACCATCCACTAATGTAATATAAACTATTCAAAATCAAGTCATGCATTTTTTTGTTATAATTTTTATTTATCCGAGTCATTTTGTGTTTATCCTTATTTAATTCTCCAAGAAATATTGCAAACACTTTATGAAAAAATTCTTAGGAAGAAACTAGATAAAATCGAAAAAAAAATCAATGAAAAAAAGTCAATGATGCTAAATCTTGAGATAATGTGAAAAAATAGACTAATTAAGACGCACTAGTGGACGAATGAGAGTTTAAGTGAGAAATCAGTGGACAACAACTTGCAAGGTTCAAGTAAGTATGAACAAGCTAAGCCAAATTATAATTTAAATTTGGTTTCAAAAGTTAAGCACCCTCGAATTTGTGTTTTGCTTCACTTAGACATTGTTTTTCCTTCTTAGTAGGATAAAAAGAAAAATATATGGAAAGAGAAAAATGAGACAAAGGTGAACAATGTGATAATATGATGACAAGTGAAAAACAGAAAATGATCAACGAAAAAAGTCCATCAATGGCAAAGTGAAAGGGGTCATTTGTAAATAATCGAAGGAAAGGAAGCAAATTTAGTTTATTAGGGAGGTCAAATTTTGATATTTGGATTGAGAGATTTTACGATTTGAGATCATTGACATTATAACACATAAAAACGACAAAAAAGGTTTATGAAATACCTTTTGAAGCATAAATGTTGGTTAGAGTTTGATTAGACTTTTCCTTGAACATTTGAAAGTAACACGCGATCGAAAATCAAATCATGAAGAAAAGAACACTATGTCACAACACAAATACTCATAGACACTGCATTGAAAGCATATCCACTACCATTAGATTCAACCTCTATTTATAGACCAAACCTAGTTATGAATATAAGGTTGCACAACCATAATGCAAAACTGCTTAGTGTAACCACATGGCATGACCACATAGCATACAGACCTAACGAAACCACATGGAATAATCACCACATCTCCACACAAGAGTTGGAGATAAAGGAAGGTGTAATTGCATGACGCATGTTGCAGTTATGCACACTTGCACACATCAATGCTCGTGCATCTCTAGGCAGCACAAGTCTAGAGGCTTAGAATGAGGCTCTAGATATAATCTTTCAAAATCTCGCTCATTTGTACTGGACCTATATTTACACTTTTCTTTGTCCATTATAGGGTAAATGAGCCATGTGACTTATGAGTACAAACATTTTATTTATATGAGCATATGACTTGTCAGAGTGCACAATCGCTAGACTATTCTTAAAGTGAATGTCATGCCCGCTAGGGATTCATGACAACTCTAAACATATGTGAGTCAATGTATGCTCAATCAGTCATGTAATTCGTTTTTCCCTAGTGAAAATTAACTCTATTGTCAAGCTGGCATATGTCTTACTCCTGCGAAATATAGTTTTATTTACGAAATTGATTTTCCTACTTAAGGAAAATAGATGCCCATTTATATACAAAATTTTTAGTGAATCTTCCATTTGCTCTCATGTTCCTTGGTTCCAAACTAGTTGTTTTCCTAGAAGTGACTTAACAAGCTATGCTTTTTTCATCTTTGAGTACCTTGTTAAAGTAGCATATACTAGTCTATTACTTTGAAAACATAGTCAATGATTTAAGAGTAACATGTAGGCATTATATATTTATTGAAACTCGCACCATGATGAAGAATAAATAATATCGACTTATCGTATCTCTAAGTTGACTTAGCATACTTGATACTAAAATATAAGTATTACAGTAGAAACTTCCACCAAAGAAGTGTACGTCCTGAAATCTTTTAAACACCATAGAGACCTTCTTCTAGCTGCCCTCCTATGGCATTAGACTTGAGCCTTTTTTCCCTCGCATGACACAAATTAAGGTATCTCCTCTAGCCTATCATTATTAGGATTACATGGAGTTACTAAGTTTCGTGTCATTTTGAACATATTAAGATCATCTTTAGATAATTCTATATCAGGAATATCTTGGTCTAAAATCATTTCTTCTCCACTCGTTATATCCTTCGTGTCAGAGGCATTTACTTGTGTGAGTGAGTAAACAAACTCGTGCCTTATCGACATACTACACATGCAAAACTTGTTTTATCATGAGTATGTTGCCAATGTATTCTATGCAAACTTAGAATCTCATGATGAATATTGTTCGGTACTAAGGCTCAATGAACTTTACGCATAGGGGTATTCCCAACTCTATGATTTGTTATATCATTTTTTTATGTAAATATTATACTTGTAGTTCTCTCATACTTATGGATGACGTACATTCAACCATGTACCAAAAAATGACGGACATTAGATTGTCGATGATGTTTGTACAAGAGTTCTTACTATTCTTTCATTATTAGGATAAGCAAAGAAGAAATTCAAAGCATTACTATAAGTGTTAGAAAATGAGCTTGTTGAAGTGAATTCACCCAAAAACATGACTTATGCAAAGATTGAATTGAGTGATCATTTGAATTTTCACACAGTGTGAATGTTGTTATGTTCTAATCTCATCGAATGACAATAGTCCACATATATTCATAAAGACAAACCTTATTATTGGATGTTTGTGGTGACCTACATCAATGATCATATAAAATTATCAATGAACGAGTGCATTATTGCATAAATGATTGTAATCATCTAAATATGGATAACGTAAACATCAGATTTGTGCTCTATGTTTCAACATAGTGAAAATCTTATCATGCAACATTTCGATATGATCCAAGTACATGTGATATATTATTGAAAGCATGGAACATGACACTTAACAACTAATGTAAGGTGTTTTATTTTAGTCAACACCTTCTTTAGTGGACTTTTCTGTTGAACTACTTTGAATATCTTAATAAGGCTATATGTTTATGACATCTCAATCTACCAAAGACATTCATTATGTTCTAAACTTAATTTCTCTAAAGAAATAAATTTTTTTAGTCTCATTCTTTACTATGGACGAGAGAGAAATGCCTGTGCTCATTTATACTCATTTTTCCACTCATCTCATAGACAACTAACAAGCTTCATATTGCCTTTGATGATAAATCAATGGTATGGATCGCACTAAAGATTCTACAAGATAAATTAAGTATGGTAGTCGGCAGAAAATTACTCCCATTTGGATTAGGATGTGAAGAAAATGAAAGATGAACTCTCAACAGACAGATCCAAATCATATGCCAACTCGGATTTTCAGCTTCAGTTTAACAAAAAATTTAACCTTATCATAATAATATCGTGATGTGCTTTTGATAAAAAAATTTGTAATACTTCCTTGCTCCTTGTTTATGCATATTTGATACTTATAAATTAAATTGGAAGACATATTCTCATTTTAATTATCAAATTTCATTTTTATGAAAAAAAATCAAAGTAAGGATTGTATGTTCCAATTATTGCACACGATATTGAGGTCATTTCATGTAATCATCAAATTATATATATGCAATGGAAGTAATAGACTAATAGGGTGCTTAGGAATCAACTCAAAACAAAATTGATGATTTTTAGAATTTTATGTAAGATCTCTCTTTTCTACAAATACTCATATTGTGGAAAATCTTGTTTTATTAGACAACGAACTAGACCGTTTATCATGCATTCCGTTATGATATTTGTGGTTACAATGTATACACAATGTTTCAATCTCATTGTCCATATAATTTTCGACCGAATTTGTGGACCTTTCGGCACAATTCAAAAGAAATTATCATCATATGATCAAAATATCACAAGAAATATGAACAGATATGATGATAGAAAGAGACAACACACATGATATTACTCAGAAGTTTTCAATTCAAAGATACTAAGATAAAATAGAAACCTATATTCTTTTTTGTTTCTAAATGGTTCTAAAGTTTATAAATTAAAAAGATATCTTTGTTTATTATGTCAACATATGCTATAAGTTCATATCAACAAATGGTAAGTCATTAATAAATGCATTTTGAAATATTCCGAAACCACTTTTCATATAAGAAAACATTCTTATTGAAATCCATAAATTGAATAACATGATATTAAAATGATGTTCTTGAGAAAGTATTTTCATATATCAACGAATGATATAAGTACACCAACAAATGATATGATATAAATAAATTTCATCATGTACCAATAGCCAAAAATTGCAAAATCAAAAGTGTTTGGGAACTAGTTCCAAGGATCTTGACGTTTTGCAAACTTCGGGTCATTAGATGATTTTTTTCTTTGAAGCCTATGCTATTGGACTTGTCTTTCACTCTCTTGTCTAACTTTCAATCCATTAAAAATTAAGTTTCAATGAGCACAATTACAAAGTCATAAGTGCAAGAATGATGGTCAAGACGAACTTTCTTCGAACCAATACAATCACGAGCGAAATGATCATGAGTATTATAACAAATCATTTTTTTGTCAACTTCTTCATCGTGCTAACGATGCATGTGCTATGGTTCATGCTTTTCTTTTGTTTGTCATTATTGCTCTTTTAGTGACAATGAGCTCAATTCGTGCTCCCACTTGTGACATGAGTATGCACTAGTGTCTAACTTTAACAACTAATGTCTGAGTCACTATATGATGTATCTTTGCTATTATACTTTGTTTTGTATATTCATACTCCCAAGGTCTGAGTCAAAAAATTTTTTGCCAACTTCATAATTTTAATATAAAAAAGATAGAATTCAATATTCAAATAAAAAAAATTTACATAACTAATTTTGACGAGGTTTCATTTTTTGAAACCTGTCCACTACAAGAATTCAGCCATTTAGCGGCCAAATTTAGCGGACAATTTTTTGTCCGCTAAATAGCCGCTATTTCCGGGCATTTGCCGAGTAAATAGCGGAGAAATTTGGTAGCGCAATTTTTTTAAAAAAAATTCTTTTTTCCGGCCAAGTAGCGAGTAAATTAGCGGGTAAGTTTTTTAGCCGCTGTTAGCGAGTAATTTGCAGAGAATTTGCGGGTAAATTTTTACTCGCTAAATTAGTGAAATAAGCCCGACCCCGATTCTTCTTCACAATTATTTTGTGCCCTACCCTAACGCGCGCCGCCGTCCCCACTGCCGCTGCGCGCCGCCGTCC
>LTAE01009979.1:6285-17601 GCA_001647135.1 Pontederia paniculata
GGTCAACCTCTCTTCTTCTTTGGTCGACCGTTTATGCTATGCTTCTCCTCTTCATGTCAATCTTCTTGATACTGATCGACCGCTTATATTCTTAGGACGTCCATTGCACACATATGGTTCTTCATGTATAAATTACATGTGCAGAGGTCGTCCATTCCTTTAGCTCAGGTCGACCGCTGTACTGAACTTGAATATATCCTGTTACAGAAATCAGCTCAAACAAGTTCATCAGTACAGGCTGAGTTCACTTACAAATTTGTGATCATTCAAAACATTCTCGGGATCCTAGATTCAACACATTCAACTGGAACATTCGTGTCGGAAGGTGCCGGGATGCCAAGGACCTTTATAATCACCATCATTCACAATTGAGGAATTGCGTGGACCAACCTTCGGCATATCGAAAAAACTATTTAAAATAATTTGTTTACCGATTGAATATTTATTTAGGGTTCAAATTAGGATTGCTAGCATGTTGTGTGATACACAACTTCATTTGGCGTTATTAAGGAGAAGATAAGTACTTCAACATGGAAATGACCCCTGTACCCATAGAGGAAAGAGCGGATGACATGGTACATCTATTAATGCTGATAATGACAAGAGGATCTTTGGAGAACTACGAGATAGCATAGCAACTAGGTTATGGAATATCGCGGTCGTCGACGTAGTAAGAATTTTCTAATTTTAACAAATATTACATATTAAAATACATGCATTTTCATATTATCTAGTGATCATTTTATTATTCAACAACAATCTTAAGTAAATTGCCAAACTCAGCTCATTTATGCACATTTCATACATGTATATATTGATGGCTATTTATTTCAGAAGCACAGAAAACCTTAATATATGTTCCAGCTCATTTGATGATTATTTATTTCAAAAGCACAAGTATGAGCATGTTTTGCTATTCATGATTATTTTACTATTGATGATTTTTATGATGTGAGTCGGCCAGTATGCCATATGGTTATGACTCAAAATTATTATTAAACATTATTGCTGCGGTCCTTAGTTTTAAAGAGGTGCTAGTATGAAGTCTATTGACAACAATATACCTCTTCATGGAAAGGAGCCAGAACATCTCATATATGTACATATTTGAATGTAGATGAGTGAGTCATAAATACATCTCATATATGTGTATCACTTACATGTATATTATTTTTAGTGATTCAGCTTTTATGATTTTTTTCATTTTTTCTACTAATGTGTTTCTTGTACTCATGATTCATGTTAACCGCATCCTATATATTAAGCTTTCCATGGTGAGATGTGAGTGGCCCTTGATAGTTCGTGTTTAAAAAACATGATTTTTTAATATATTTCATTTTGTACATTTTCAGGAAATACCTCAGACAAAAATGAGAATGGCTAGCCCTTTGTGTTTTTATGTTGTGTTCAAAGGTCGTGAACCCAACATTTTTTAGTCTTGGGCCGATTGCCAACAACAGGTACTCGGTTAGACGAACTGTGTCTTCAAGAAGTTTCATGCATTAGAGGCGGTGACGACTTCTTTGTCGTGTTATCTTGGCGCGGAATGGACAAAACAAGTGGAGCAACGTTAGAGTCTATGACTGAAAAATCGAAGGACAATAAAAATGCAAGTATACTTGAATGCAAGTGTAAAGATAACCTTTATCTAGTACTATTGTGTGCCTTTGTCTTTTAAGTGCAAATGTGCTCGACATTTGTAACTTGTGTGGTTTGGATGTTGTAATATGGATGGTCATGTGTTGGCATCATTTTAGTTTTCTGAACTCATGGGATGTGGAGAACTCTAGCTACTAATGATATTTGATTATTCCAGAACTTTTGCTACATTTTTTGATTGAATTCTCTCAACTTATAACTTCTGTTCACGGCCAGATGTGTATTATCGTTGTCATTGTATCATATATTAGAATGCATTATGCTGAAGCTATCGTATTAAAGCAATGCTAAAGTCTATTTATTTGATACATCGTTCCTAAATTTGCTCAAAATGTGTGTTCACTCATTTTGTTATCTCTACTTATGTGATAATTAACAATTGACAAACATTAATCATTATCTCTTGATGCAAATGGTTGCCAGGAGATGTTTGGATTAAATGAAGTAAATGTGCTTTCAAAATTACTAAGTAAATATGGAATTTTTTATATTTTTATTAATGCTTATTTTAAAAATATTATATTATATATGAAAATATGGTAAAAATGTTCTATTAACATGATTATTTTAAATATGCATAGACCACATTATATATATGATATATATATATATATATGATATATATATATATATGAAATAATATTTTAAATAGAGAAGGGTAAAATAGTCATTGACTTAGTTCATCCTCAAATTCTAATTTCATCCTAACACTAGTGGAGCCTCATTCTAATTTTGGTTCTACCTTTATACAAATATACATTAGAATTAATCTATCAATGACAGCACCTAGTTTTTCTTCCCTACTAAGATTATCTATCGTTCACCTAGATACTTGCCTTCTCTTAGAAGGAATATGCTTTAGTTTAAGTCTTTCAAAGAGGTTATGTCATTTCTCCTTTCCGTTAAACTTTTTAAGAGATCATTTGTGTTGTATTTATTTTCCAGTTTTTATTTCTTTAGCAAAAGTATTATTTTAAGTTAAGAAAGTTGACTCAGTTTGAGTATTCCCAAATTCAAGCTAAGAAATATATAACTGGAAGTAATATTTTTTTACTCTCTACATCGTCGAGTGCTAATAAGTAATCCTATTATTTTGCGGTCCTATTAGCATCTTTGTCCTACCATCTTCGTTGTCATCTATAACTGCTCCAGGTTGTTTTTTTTCTTTTTACTTTTCCATGTACCCGCTTCAGACTACAATGAGACTGTTTCAATAACGAGAAACTTTGCAACAATCAAATCCAATTGCATGGATATAAGCATCTTATTATGAATCACCTCGCCTTCTTGTTGTGTTAACAGCTCAAGAACTTAAGAAATCTAGAATAAGCAACAATGTGAAGATTGCAATCGTCCTTGACCATCTTTCAAGTATCAAGTGTACGGAGAGGAAATCATTACTGCTGTTGTCACACAGAGCTCTCAACAAGTGTTTAACATAACAACCTTCTTTTCCTTGAAAATTTTCCCCTTTGAGAAACTAAAAGCTTTGTCTAACCTAATGGTTATAGCAAATGAAACATAGATGAATACTACACCTGGTTTGCTTGGAATTGAGGCATCAAGAGAGAAGAGAAATCAAAAGGATGCAAAATAAAAGGCATCAGAATTCTGCTACTTAAACAGCCACATGACAGTAAAATGAAAATAAAGGGACACATGAGAGAGATGTAGAACAATTGTTTCATGTTCTGTTAACAATTATATTTCAGAAAATATTGTACAACTGCCCACAGTAGTTGCAGCAGATGACAGTAGAGTTATTCTTGTTGCTGCTGCGAATCCATAGTTCTGTTATCTTCTTCTTGCATCTCTTTATTATCTCCTTATTAATCTTCTGCATTCTGACTTCATATTCTTCTCAAGAGAGGAGGAAGAACAACGTAAACCCAATGGCTTACACCGTTCCGGGGATTCATCAGCAGATGCCACTCTCTTCCGGAGGTACGCTCGACATGCTGATTCCCCTTAGACATTTCATCATCCAACTTGCCTGCAACTTCTCTCAGTTGCACAATTTAACAGTGCACGCCACTGCTTGAGCCCAATACTTCAGCCTTGCTTTAACGTCATCTGGGTTATCTCCTGGAAGTAGACACCAAACAGTATCTTATTAGATCGATTGCATGAAATTGTTCAAGAAAGCACATAGATCGAATGCGTCCACAGGTAAAGAACGATGGTGCAAAAAGATCAAATCTTTTCTCATCCTTTTTAGTTCAAATCAGCAAAATGAAACAACATCTATGAGTCATACCATGAAGAAAACGAGAGGTCGAACATTTGCATAAGATCACTGCTTACCAGGAGTAGAGATCTTCCAGTTGGCGACTGGCGGCAGCGCCGGGGAAGATAAGTTATCGGCGAGTTCGCCGGAGGACGAGGAGGAGGAGGACGGCACCCTATCCGGCGAACGCTGCTGCCGCTCGTCCAAGAACCTTTGGTTCATGGAGTAGCACAGCTCCAGCGCCGGAAGCGTGCTGCAGAGCTCGGGGATCTCCTCGTAGCTGAATCCGAACCCCAGATCGAGGCACCCCTTGAGCTCCTCCAAGTCCTCGCCCGTGAGGCTCTTCGTCCTGGCGACGGCGTCCGATTCCCGATCGACGCCGTCGGCGGGGACGCCCTCGACGTATCCCTCCAGCATCACCTCTCCGGTCCTCCGAGGCCAGGGACCCTCCTCTTCCTCCTCCTCCGCCTCCACCACACTCCGGCAGTCCCTCTCCCACTGCAAGAAACCCAAGTCCACCTCCTCGTCCTCCTCCTCTTCCACCTTCCATGTAGAATCCATTGCGAATAAGAGATCAGATGCCTCTGCTTCCATGTAGTAGCTCGTCATCTCTCTCTCTCTCTCTCTCTCTCTCTCTCTCTCCACCGTGTTGGTCGTTCTTGCTTGGTTCGTTGGGGCCTTTATAAATGCCTCGAATTCTTCCTCTCAAGGTAACGACGACACAACACTATTATATGATGGGCCGTTAATTATTATTGGATAATTTTATAATTTTTGTACTATATAATTACATAAATTTATAACTATTAATTATGTTTATATTGTATTTTTATACTTATTCATGTTTATATTGTAAGAGGTGTATTTTGTTAAAATGTGTTTTCTTTGAACGAAAAAAAAGTAAATGCACTTTCAAACCTATAAATAGACTTCCCTTCAAACATTTCAATAACACAAGATTGAAATGACCAAGGATTAGAATATATGGAAGATTTGATATATCATTCTTAAAGTAAAAATGCAAAAAGAAAAAAAATTAACACTTACGAAATTCAAAAGATTTTATTATTTTCTATCTTGAGAGAATATGTATTAATCGTGTAGCAACTGAGTGAGGGAATATATATTTTTTTTAAAGAAAATGATCTAATAGTGCATTCAAGATTTTGATTCTTCTTTTTCAAAATTTTCAACAATTTTAGTGAAATATTTAGAATGAGTTTCAACAACTGAATATTTAGAATCAATGTATGCTTTTATCCAATTATTTTTATAATAGATATAAGTTTGTTTTCCTTTTCTTCATGCGTGATGATGGTTCAATGTTTTTTTAGTTGCATAATAAAAAGGAAGATATGTCGTCATGCTAATATAGAATATATTTATTACTTTTTCAATATGTTTGCGACTTTTCAATTTGTATTTGTTCATTTTGAATAATAAAATATTTTTGCACTTTTATATTATATAAGAGTCAACAAATATAAAGGTTTCAAAATTATGGACATGAGATGTTAAAATATATTTGTACTTTGTACTCTTTAAGAGTAAATAGTTTTAAAATTGTGAGTTAAGAACTTTGAAGATCGGTTCAATTAGGTTCAACATGGATTAAACCAAATTTTATTAAAATAATATTATTTATATATAAAAGAATCAAGATCAATAATAAAAAGATCTATAGCATTTGAGGAAATGAAATGCGACAAAGTATCACACATTATAGTTAACTTAGTTAATATGCTAGCAGGACGTTACAGGTTGCATGCATTTACATAAAAAAGTTTAATCAAAACTAAAAAGTGTAACATGTTAAGCAGATGGCTTTGTGCAAGCTTAGATAATTAAATGACGATTAAGAAAAAAAGAATAAAATTAAGACTAAGAATTACAAAACTAGAAAAAAAGAAAAAGAAATATATAAATGATTGCTTCCCGTTGAAAATATTTTCAATCTTAGTTAAAGAAAAGAAGAAAAAATATTCTCAATCATATGTAATAATATGGAGAAAATTGGAAGAAGAACCAAAAAAAGTAGTACTCAACCATCAATCCCAATATAAAATCACAAATTAACAGCTAAGAGATATTAGGGGATATGAAATAACTTATGATTTCTAGATCAGATATTATATAGCGCAAAACTGAAAAAAAATAGAAAAATAAAAGAAGAAAAATGTTATCAGGTTGGTATCTCTCATTTAATATAATCACATGTTAATGATTAAGAGATATCAGAGGGAGGACGTAAAAGAACTTATGATTAAGTTAAATATAGTAGAATGGAATAGTTCAAAAAAATTGAAAAGCTAATGTAAAATAAAAAAAAGGAACTATACACATTGAACCTTTAGCGAATGACAACAATCACAATATACACTAACTTTTTAATTTGCCTAATGCATTTGACATGAGTGTAACTTGAAAGATATTCTTTTAGGAAATATGAAAAATGGGAAGACATTAAAATAGCACAAAATAAGAAAAAAAAAAGTAAAGAAAAGACCTTTACATGGTGAAGGCTAAAATCCTTGCTTATACATGAGACAAGTATCGTGAGAGGATGAGAGCGAAAGACAAAAAAATAAAAAATGATGAAAACAATATTAATGACTACCAAAGTTGTCAAGATCGAGATTTTAAGTAAAATCGTAAGGGGTCATAAGATCAAAAATCGTAAGATCGGATCGAGGATCGTAAGATCCTACAAATTAATAAAATAATATATTTTAATATAAAATATATATTTTAAACTTTTTCTTTCACTCAAATTTTGAATTAGACTTCAATAGATCATAATTTGATCAATTTCTAAGAAAAATCTATTGAACTCTATTTATATTCATTGTTATTATTAAAATTATAAAAACTACTATTTTTAAATGATTAAAATATTTATTTGAGATCGTATAAGATCGGATAAGATCGTACGGCATAAATTAAGATCCTTTTAAGATCTTACCCATAAGATCCTCACATTAAGATCGAGATCGGTGAGGGCCCTCAAGATCGTAAAATCGTAAGATCTTAAGATCTAGATCGAGATCTTAACAACCATGATGGCTACCACTGTCTCTAATCTTAAAGAATTAATATGATGTATAAAAGAATTATATAATTAATCGGGTTGAATCAACTCAGATGACTCAATGATTTTTTTTAGTCCAATCATTTGGTATTGATTCACATTCTAATAGATGAGTCTAAACTGATTCTCAAAACATTGATTATGAGTATCAAATACTGAAAGATATTTTTATTTGTCAAAATTGTGAATATTAAATGTTAAACTTTTTTTTGCATTGTGTGTTAAAAATAAAAAGTAATTGAAAATTTAAGTATCAAATATTAAAATATTTTATGCCTTATATTTTATAAGAGTTGATAAATAGAAAAGTTATAAAAAATTTTGATATCATATATTATAATATACTAGTGTTTTATACTACAGGGGTATATTTGATAAGTGAAACCTCGAGCCTAATTTCAATGAGTCCTGTTGAACTCTAGATAAAACTTCATCCGTAGTACTAGGGGTCATTTGCGGAACATGAAGCCACATGTTGCATCAATGTTGATTCCGAAAGCAATTGGAGGGGCACTTTCACAATGTGACTTTAGGTTCTTGTTGGACGGTTCCTACTTGCAATAGAAACCAACATCTTTTTCTTTTTTTTTTTACATATTTTTGCTTCTCCTGTTTTGTTCTCTTACTTTTATCTTCTTTTTCTTTTCATTTATATTTCATTTTCTTCTTTTAATTTAAATTATTAACATTCAATTTTAATTTTATACTAACTCAAAAATATATTTCTAAAATTATTTTTGAGCTTAATAAAATATTCATTATATTATATATAAGATAATTTTATATTATTTTATTAAGATTTTTAAAATATTTTTATGTTAGGACCTATTTTTATTTACAATTAATTTATTTATCTAAAAAAATAATTTATTTTTTATTCTCATGTGATTCATCCAAATACTCATAAAAAAAATAATATTTTTTTATTCATCCAAATATGATTAGAATCAATCTATCTAATTCACTATACATTGGGAACTTAGAGAAATTTGGGTTCTTGTTTTCAAATGTTACCTTGAAGAGTTATCAAATATAAAAATTGTAAAAATATGGGAAACTATTGAAATTTTTTTTGTCATCTCAACAAAATTCATAAGTGGAAAGTCATTAAAATAGTTTTTATGTTATCTCAATAAAAATTATAAGTGAAAAATCAATTAAAAAGTCTTGGTCGTCTCAATAAAAAAACATAAATGAGAAATTATTAAAAAAAGTTTGTTGTCATCTCAATAAAAATCAAAAGTGAAATTTCAATAAAATAGTTTTTTACTGTCTCGTTAAGATCATAAATATATTTGATATAAAAGTTGAAAATTATTAAAATGATAAATATAAAGGTGTGACCACAATTCGGGATAACCATCAAGTTTATAGAATTCATGATGAAAAGTCTAGACGTGTAAGTGAATTTACTAGAGATGATTTATCGTTGTATTTCAAAGTTAATTTAACAAGCTTATTGACAAAACAAATGTCTAGGATAAAAAAAGTTAAAATCTTTATTGCTAAAATAAAAATGATGGAAACCCAAACTTATTGTAGATAGACCACTATTTAAAAGATTCAATAGACAAAAATTAAGTCACAAAATGACTGGAAAATTAATATTAGAGAAAATTAAATACAAAAAGCCTAGATTTTTTATGCTTCTTGCACATGTGGTCTAAACTTTTTTTGCTGGATAAAAAAATCACCGGCTTTTCTATTTTTTGTTAAATCTAGCTTATAACATTTTTATTGACTAACAAAGCACGAACTTTCAATTTTTTTCACATATCTATTCTCATAATATATTTTAAAAATAACTATGAAGTTTGATGTGGTAACTTTATATGGATAAATGGATATTATATAATATAATATTATTAGCACATACAAATAAATATATAGTTATATATAGTTTTTCTTAAATATCATTACTAGTTAAATCATTTATAAATTAATATCAACAATCTCAATCTTATAGTATTTATGAAACAACTAGTTCTTGTACCAATATAAGTTAAGGTTAATGATTATAGATGACTCACATAAAAATACAAAACTGTTTATATTTTATTCCTTTGATATTTTTGGTCTAAACAATTACAGTGAATTGATTATATCATATTTAGTTATTTTCTTAAAAATATTATGAAGATAGATTGAGAAAATATTGAAAATTGGTGTTATTTTGCACAGTAAACTAGTTTAGACTAAATCTAACAAAAATATGAATATTATTGACTTTCGATACAATAAATAAAAGTTTAAACTATATTAGCAACAAACATAAAAATTGTTACTTTTCCGTGTCATTTTCTCCTAACATTATATATTTAGTATCATAGATGTATATATAAGAGCACATAGATGTATATATAAGAGCACTAAAAAGTAATTTAGTGCATATTAAATATATATAATTAAAAGGATAAGTTTATGCTCTTAATAAATAGAGACGTGAAGACTGATGTCATTTTGATCAAGATTTTATTACTATAAATATTCCTAAGTTATTTTAGCGGGTAAAATTAACTCAAAGAAAAGTTTCATAAGTTATTCTTAAATAAAAAGAATAGAAAGTTGCTTATTAATTATAAAATTCATAAAATTATTATGCTATGAGAGAATGTTATCATTAATTTTTATAAAAAATGAATTTTTTATTATTTATGATGTTGGTCGTCCTATAAAGGAACTTGAACTCAACGATAAATAGTTACTTACAACTCGACCTCAACTCGTATTTGTAACTCTAAATCCTGCTACGAAGAGAGAGAGAGAGAGAGAGAGAGAGAGAGAGAAGCTTTAATCGCTTTATGCGTTGAAGTGAGGGAATTGCCTGAAGGGATTGGTTTAATTATTAGATTGTCTGCAGCAAAAAGGAATGAAGAGATCGCACCTCACTTATTACAGAGAGAGAGAGAAGCTTTAATCGCTTTATGCGTTGAAGTGAGGGAATTGCCTGAAGGGATTGGTTTAATTATTAGATTGTCTGCAGCAAAAGGAATGAAGAGATCGCACCTCACTTATTACTTCCCACATGAATTTATTTAAGCTCCATCCGTGGCCTTGGTTTAAAGTCCTATAGAAAGAAAAAAAATGTTAATGTCAGTAGTTGAAAATAATCACAACATTATTTTCTGATTTAGTTTTCTTTATATACTAACTTATGTCGCTTCTATTTGCACATTTACATATGACAAGTTGAAATTCATGACAAATATTTTTTTATTTTTTGTGTAGGCAGGAACTATAATTAATAAAGACCAACCTTTCAGGTACCTAACGAGTATAGAGTACCAAAACTTTACCACTAAGCTTCGTTTGACGAGGACTGAAAAAAAAGAGTTGAGAATAATTATTTTAATTTATGTTTAGATAAAAATGATAAGTGATGAAATAAGATAGCTAACATTTTAGAAGACAATATTTTTTTATTAAAAAGTGTTTTTATTCTTTTAAGGGATGGATACTTATGTATATATAAGTTGCAAACTAGAAAATAAAAATTCAAACTTTAAAATTCTTACTTCTGAGCAATAAGAATAACGAGAAAAGGAGTTCAGATCTGAATAATAAATAATTCAGAAGATAAAATTGGAAAAGAAAATCCATCTTATTTTATCATATGAAATAATATAATAGTTTTAAAAATCATTGCAACTCTTCCTAATTTTTATATCATAAAAAAATAAAGTGGTTGAACTTGAGTTATAATAATACTTATCAACTTGCATTCACTCTCAACTTTTAATCCAAACTAAGTCTAACGAGAAGCATAGACCGGAGTCATAATTAACTCAAAAATAGTATAATTTCAAATTTTCAATATGGATAGAACGTGACATGGGCAGTTAAATGTTGGATTTGTGGGCTCAAAATGTTTTGTCTGTGTGTGGACTTTGGTGACGCGTGCTGTGGCGTGGTTACATAGGCCACACCGATCCAGCGAGTGGTGGATGTGGCACCATGCGGGTCCCTCCACGTCATCAATTTCCCCTGTTCGCAATACGTGGTTGGCCATTGGCTGTGGCTGGACAACCACCTGTTCTCATGTTTATCTAATGCCAGGTCAAAAGAGTAGGGCATAATAGTATATAAAACTAGGATCGTTAGTTTTAATTTTAAAAAAAAACTAATTCAATATTCAGACTTTAAACTAATTCAATATTCGGGCTAAAGTGAAAATAATAAATTCTGATCAAATCGACGATTTTAAAATTCGAAATCGAAACTATTAATTCATATCATGCAATTTCACTATCCAACTATATTAACCAAACTTAATATGTATATAGTGTTTAGCGCACTTACAAAGTATTACATATTTTATAAAAAAATAGAACAAATCTTAATT
>LTAE01009980.1:0-17599 GCA_001647135.1 Pontederia paniculata
ATCGGTCGACCTCTCTTCTTTGGTCGACCGTTTATGCTTCGCTGCTGCTCGTCATATGCTCTCTTCCTCTGTTACTCGTCGACTGCTTATATCCTAAGGATGCCCACTGCACACATATGATTCTTCTGATATATATTACGTGTGCAGTGGTCGTCCATTCCTTTAACTCAGGTCGACCGCTGTACTGAACTTGAATATATCCTATTACAGAAATCAGCTCAAACAAGTTCATCAGTACAAACTGAGTTCACTTACAAATTTGTGATCATTCAAAACATTCTTGGAATCCTAGATTCAACAGAAAAAAGATAAAAAGATAAAGAGTTGGAGCTATATATCTCAAAGAGTATCAAATTAAAGCTTTCCAACTACATAGTAATGAAATGAATCGAACAAAGTGTAAAATTGTATTTGATACATAGATAAATCTACTTTATGTATAAATTGAAAATTTGTCTACTTTAATTGTCAACTTTCTTGTAAATATTTGGCACTGAATTCTAGTATCATTCTAAAGAAGCGTACATGCCGAAAATCTATAGAAAATGCGAATAAAAGTTTTACCAACTAACAGTCTTACATGCAAAGGCTTACCACTAAAGGAGGTGACTAATAGTTGGCATTTGACAAGTATCTCAACATCTACTACCAAAGTAAATATAAATGCTTTATAGCTTGCAATATGAGGAAACTTTTGAGTTACCTTAATATGACAAAGAGAGGAGAGGAGCAAATTGCACGAAGATGAGCATATTTTATTTGCAACTGACAATGGAACCTCTAGATCCTCGACGCAAAGTAGAGAAACACCTAGCAGAGAGTAGTAGCGGGCAGCAGCGGAGTGGGGGAGTGGCAGTAGGGAGGGGCAGTAGTAAGACACTACAAGAAAAAAGGAATTTTTCAGCCGAATTTTTGAGAGGGACCTATAAACCCTTTCAATTGGGACGGGACCGTCTCAATTGGGGCGATCCCGACCGCCCCCCAAAAAAAAAGAAACCCAAAAAAGAAAAATTGAGCAGACCGCCCAGAAAAAAAAACCCAAAAAATATTGGATCCGCTCACTTTTTACCCTTCACTCTCCCTTACGCCTCTTTTTTCTCCCCTACGCCTTCGGTCTACTTCTCTCCGGCGTCTTTCTTCTCTTCGACGGTGTGCTCCTCATTGTCCGGTGGCAGATCTCTCCGAGGTTTCTTCTCTCTCCCTCTCTTCATCTCTTCCCTCTTCTCCTCTCGTTTTCTCTTCTTCTCCAGCAATCTACCGGATCGACGCAAATCTGACATGGATCTGCGCCTGCTGCGTTGCCGCGCGCATGCTGCAGGGTCGCATGCGACCCTGCGCGTCTATAGCAGGGCCGCGCACGACCCTGCGATCCGGCGCCTGCTGCAGGGTTGCGCGCGACCCTGCACGTCTCCTTCTGCTTCGTTACTTCTCCTTCTCAAGATCAAGTAGCGCCACCGGGCAATGGGGGAGCCTAACAATGGTGTCGCCCCTCCCGCCGACGATAGCCCTCGGGTATTCCATGGTCGGAGTACTCCCCGCTCTGGACCACCGTCGCCCTCGTGTTGTGGCTGGGCGCCATCCAATTCAACGTCGCCTTGGTCCTCGCCGCGCTCCTCGTCCTCCCCGCGCGCTTCGTCGTTGTGTGCGTCCGTCCTTCCTCCCTCTGCCTTTCCCTCTTTGCCTTCTACTTTTCAACATCCATTTACTTCGATCTTTATGCCCGCAGGGTGTTCACGTTGTTGTTCTTCTTTATGGTGATACCTATGAACCGATATGAGAAAACTTGGGCGGAAGCTGTCAAGGTGCCAACTTTATCTTCTTAGCTAAGCTTTAATTGAGGACATTTTTCGTCGAGTCCTCGTCCGTCTTTGATTCGTAAAGGTGTGACCTTTTTCAATCGAAACGAGCTCGTAAACTTTCATTTCATCTTCTTTTCTGATTCATATCTATTGGCATTTTTTTGTCTTTCTCTTTTCCCTTTTGGCTCGGAAACAAAAAAAAGTGCAGATTCATTTGCAAGTACGTAATGGGTACTTCCCGATCGCACTGCACGTGGAGGATATGAAAGAGTTTGATCCGAACCAAGCTTATGGTTAGTGTCCTCTTCCTAAGAATTAGCTATGATTGGTTTATTGCTCAAAGTTTTGATCCTTTTTGAAGTAATTAGTGGACCATTGCTTCTCCAATTAAAACAAGATGGTTGCATGTTAGATTGAATGCTCAAGTGGCTTTTGATGGCTCAAAGATTGAAACTTTTGCAGTTTTTGGATATGAGCCCCATTTGGTGCTGCCTATCGTAGTTGCGTCTTGTCAGACCATATAGGATTCATACCTTTCCACAAGATCAAGGTCCTTGCAAACAACGCAGTAAGGTTCTTGACCTGAGTATTTCTATCGATTTCCATATGATTGTTTTTGGGGTTCTTCAAGTTTGGTGTTAGATGATCTAGTTTTATGAACATGATTTGCCCGCTTGTTTTATTAGGTATTATATACACCATTTCTAACGCACATATGGACCTGGCTGGGATTAATACCTGCGATGAGGAAGAATCTTTACAAGTATTTAGATGCTGGATATAGTTTCATCATAGTGCCTGGTGGTGTGCAGGAAATGCTTCATATGGCCCATGATAGCGAGGCATGAACCTTGCTCTTGATTGAGATTTGTTTTACATTGTCATTCTAGCGCTTCGCCTATTGGTTGATGTTCTCATTTTGTTGGTTGTTGGCATTATAATCATGTCAATTCAGAAGTATTGAATTGATTGACAAAAGAAACATTGATGCTTCCTCTCCGTAAATTAATCTTGAATCATTTCACAGCTATTGAAATTTAACGCTCTTAAAACCTATGATTATGCAACACTTCTTAGATTGGAACTGAAAGGTACACATTTAATATGTTTTATGATAGTTTCTTAAAAATACATCATATAGTTCTTTTCTGTTTCAATAAAAGCACTGCATTAGAGGGAAGAGTTGTTGTTTCTCTTATGCACTTCTTTGACAAACTTTTTATTTTTAAATCATGTATTTTCCAATTATTATTTCTCTTGATCATTTCAATTGTATAATTGTTTATAAATTGATCCAGCATCATTGTGTTTTCATAAGATATAATTTTCTTGGATAAGATCATCCATCTTTCTAAATTTCTATTTTATATCTCTTCTCTTAGATGTGATTCTTATGCTGGCCTATCATATTAAAGGAAAATGACGATAAGGAACTCTACATATCATATGGACTTCATGCATTACATTCTTATGTTGGCATTAGCCGTTTGTCTGTCCTTATTCTTCTGTGGAATGAACCAGGTGAATGAAGTTCCGGCGTAGTTCGTTCATGCTTTGGAAGAACTCTTTGAGAGATATAAAGACAGAACCGGTTACCTTGATCTTCAACTCAGGATTCTGTGACACACACCATCATGTGATATAAAATTGCATCTGGTCCTTAGTTCAGTAGTGTGATTATATTATGATTCCTATATGTGTGATTATATTATGTAAAATATTTATTTTAGGACTGTAATTTTAAAATTATATATTTTTAAATTTTTTTAAAAATTTGGGGCGGTCTTTGAGACTGCCCCAATCGAGAGGGTCTCAGACCCCCTCAATTTTGGCGGTCTGCTCAGAGGCGGTCTCAGACCCCCTCAATTGGAGCGGTCTCAGCAGACTGCCTAAATGTCTTTGCAACCGCATTTTTTCTAACAATCCGATTCCGCCCCAAGTTGTCAATTAGAGATGGTCTAACCGTATTTGAGAGGGTCTAGACCGCCCCAAAATTGATTTTTTGTTGTAATGAGAGCACGAGAATGACAACAAAGGTGCTACAACAGGGATGAACAGGGAAGTGTCAGCAATAACGGAGCGGGGAAGCAACAGCAGGGAGATCGGGAGAGGGAGCAAATCGAGGGAGATGCTGGAGCTTCGAGATCCTCGATGTGCATGGTGCAACAGATTGATGGAGAGAAGAGGTTTTCACGCAATGGAGAGAGAACGAAGAAGAGAGAAACACCTAGCCGGCGGGGTGCACGACTGAAGTCTCCCAAAAGATGATGATAGGAAATTTGACCCTAAATTCTATATGTAAAAGTCACATTCTTACCATGTATTTTATACCTTCATGTTGCATATCATTACATATTTTCATAACTTTTACATCTTTTTGAAATTTCCTAGCTTTGGATGTATCTTTTCACACCTTAAACTTTTTTAAGCTGAATTATGAAGTATTACACTTCTTTTTCCTATAGGGACTTGGTAAGGGTCAATCCATGTTTTGATGCATCCTAGAGATGGGGGCACCCTAGGAAGATTCACACCTTGACACCTCTACAAGACAAAAGACACAAAAATTAATAAAACATAATTGCCCTTTGTTAGAAGATTCCTCTGTCATATTATTTTGCATTTCTTGCAGAAAATGATAGAGGTCAAGTGTCAAAAGGGTAGGGGAGGACCACCATAGTGTATAACCCATGTAGTCCAATTTTGAGAGGGTTCCCACTTCCGAGAGGAATGGAGCGGCCATTGGAGCTTGGAGAAGAAGAAGAAGAACTAGGGTGAAGGAGAGATTTGAGGCGAGGTTATGAATTGATTAATGCCAAATTTCAACAAGGAAGAAAAAGGAGATTTATGGGAAGTATCATTAGTTTTTGTAATTGCGACTTTCGCTAGTTTCCAGTGATGGATTTCCATTTTGATTTTTGCATGATGTTTGTAATGGTTGTGATAGGCTAAACGTTTAAGCCTGGACATAGGATGATTTGAGAACTCTAATTTGCTGTTTCGACCTACTCGTTTATGGTTTAATGTTTCCATTTGACTTTTCGATATTCTCTTGTATAATATGATATTTTCATGCATTATTTTTTAGGTTATAAGTTGCTTGTTATTCTTATCTCGGTGGAAGGTAAGAGTCGAGGGGAGATACTCTTCTATTGAGAAGAAATAGTGTGTAATTCATATTATCTTGTAGCTAGATTGTTCTTCGCATCTTTGTTGCAACCTTGTCCAGAGGGGGAAGGATATGTTGCAAGGGCACTACAAGGATCCAAGAGGATAGTAGAGCTTTAAGAGGTGTGATTTGCATTTCATCTTCATGGGATTGAGACCGAGAGGTAAAACCCCATTATTTGAGGGACCCATACACGGTCGAGAGGTTCCAGCGGATACGTAGAGTTGATTGAAGAGAAGTTGTCCGTCGAGGGATTGCATGTGAAAAGCTTCTAGGGATTTAAGTTCCACACCTTGACTATGAGGGTAGTTGGGCTTGTCATCTTAACAAATCAAATCACTATTGTTTGTGCTTTATGTTTCATTAGCAAATAGAGTTAGAAAATGACTCTCATGTCCCGGCTCCTCTCATATTTGGGTGATCCTTCTTATTTCGCATTTGTTCTGCTCCTTCTCCCTTTAAATACTAAAAACATAAAAAAATATTTTATTTTATTTTTCTTTTCATATTCAAATTCCATTCCATTAAATTCCTGCACAAGACTTCCCCTCTTTTGATTCGGTTTGTGGTATGATAAAATAGTTGGATCGTGAAAGTCGGATTTCTCTATGGATTCGACCATACAATACTACAAGTAAGACCATATACTTGTTGTTAGAGCTGTGTTAGGTTATATTGTAAAACTTGTTGATTTTGTTGGATTCTTTTGGTTGCCCCCAACCTAGGGTCATCACGCCTTGACATTCTGGAACTATGTCGTTTCACATGAATTACACAACATAAGTTTTTGCTCATCAAGGGCCGCAACACTACTTCGACGTGGGTACATGCTGCGGCGCGATGGAGAGAATGGAGAGGAGAGGAGGAGAAAATTAGGGGTTTTGTTACCCTAAACCGGTCAGATCTGACGTCCGAACCAACATTAAAATAGGAGAAACTTGGTTCAAGGGTGATTAAACCGCTCCTCGGTCTCAGTCGTCGATTTAATATCGGATGACACGCCTTATGTGTGGTGCAAAACTTGTTCCACACATCCCTTAACCTCTATATATATGGGTTTAAAACGTGTGCCCTAAGTAACCGAGCCGGACTTAAAAACTTAAGAGAGGCCAAATATATTTACATATTATATCTTTTATTCTTTGATCTATTTATATAGAGATTGACACCGGGTCGGGCAAGCTAGCTCGGCCCCCAGGGCCATGCTCGCGTTGGGTCAAGTCAGGTCACCCTTTTATGGTTTTTGGCTCGGCATGGTACGGGCCTAGTGAGCACGAACTCACTCGATCTCGACACGATTGAGCACGATTAATATATAAACTATAAATATTTTTGTGGACATACATTATTCAAAAAAACTTTTGATGGAGAAGGTGTTCGCATGTATTTTTAATATGCATTCAAACACCTTCTCCAACATATTTTTTGAAATTAACCTATATAATAAAAATATTTTAATGTACCTTCTTATATAATATATATTACTTATTAATTAAATAATATCATATACTATTATTTAATTACTAATTTACCTATTTATAATATGATTATATTAAATATTATATTATATGATATGAAGTATAACTTTATTATATTAAAATTATATATTTTTTTACAAAAATCAAAAGTTAAAAAATAATAATAGTTCAGCTAGGCTTGATATGACATGACACGACATGGTCGACACCAACAAATTCAGATCGAATAAGTCGAGCCGCTCGAGTGCCAATTTTAGTACGACACAACATGAATTTTAAAGCACTGACTCGAGCATATAGACTCTGGCTGTAACCCTCCCAAATTCACACCCCGCCACCTGGTAGAATGCGAACCTAGTGACGTTACCAACTTACATCTTTGACTATACTTTGACTAATCCACTGGTCAACACTATAAATCCATCAATGCGGAATCCAATACCAAGACCTATACCATGTGCAAGTCACCTCATCACGAACACCATCACGCTGTCGCTGCGCCTTCATCATTTATTTGAACACATTTGCCTACAAAATTGAATGTGTAGGGGAGATGAACCTCCTGTGAGTTTTGACACTCAATATGTAAATGATCATAAATAAGATAATTAATATGTAAAAGAACCATTAATTGATAATAAACTTTAACAATTAACAATGTCTCAATAGGGTCGTCCTTTATCTTTGTCCTTTAACTTTACCTTTCAATATTCATATCCAATAAATAATAAAAATAATAATTTACACCCTCTATGATGATGTCCTTTTCTTTCAATATCATTATCCAATGGATGACATGAGTAGCAATAATCACCTTCTCTGGTGATGTCAATATCTTTCTTTTCAATATACTCAAGTCATCATCNTTTTCTTTCAATATCATTATCCAATGGATGACATGAGTAGCAATAATCACCTTCTCTGGTGATGTCAATATCTTTCCTTTCAATATACTCAAGTCATCATCAATATATCATTCTTTAGTTATTTTGCCTTATATGAAGCAATCATTATCAATCAATGTGAGCCTTTATTATTGCAAGAAGATTCAGATTGTCCCCCGGTGCCAATAAGGCCAGCTAGGCCATGGGGTCTTTCTCTGACCAAGTCTCCATATCAATACAATAGTTCCCGAAGGAACGCAATAGTTTCCTGGAGAAGGAACGCAATAGTTCCTGAATGAACGCAATAACAATAGTCCTATAAGGGACGCAATAGCCAGGGGGGTCCTACTCTTCAAGCTTAAGTTCATGCACAATCATTACAACTTTTAAATCCTATCTTGAGCTATGTTATCGTTTAAAGACACCTAAACCTACACCGCTCATTAATTTCATATTCAATCAATCAATACAATCACATCAATATTCAATCAATCAATATGACTACTTAGGGCTAGGGTTTCACATCCGTCAATTATTATTTTATTATAATAATCAGCCTCAATATCATCTAGCCTGTTATGGCCCGTGAAATACATATCACGGCCGTGACCATCGGCTTCACAGCCCGTGATGTGCTTATCACGGTCGTTACATCCTTCATATCGTCTTTCATGGTTCTTCACGATCCGTTATGGACCATCACGACCCGTTACGTTTTCTTCGTAGCATCCTTCACGGTCTATAACGCAATCTCACGGTCCGTGAAGTTTCCTTCATGGTCGTGAACCTAGGTCACGGCGTGAGCTTTCCATCGACGGTTGTGCAGTCGACCCTTGTTCCGCTGTCCTTCACGGCCCGTGAAGTCTATTCACGGCATGTGATCTTGGGTTGTGATCATCGTCGTCCGTTCCGTCTCATGGTCCACAGCGTTGCATCTTTCACGGCATGGCCAACCTTCATGACTCGACATCACGGCTCATGACGAAGTCATCACGGCCATGCCTGGGTGTTACTTTCCATCGTCACGGCCCGTGATCAGATGGTCACGACCATGACAGCCGACGTCACGGCCCGTGACGTGTTCGTTAGGGCCGTGACGGGAAATTTCTGGACGCATTTCGCCCTTTTTCTCCTATGAACAGATCCAAAATTCTTCCTATAGATATATTATTACCTGGGATATATAATACTACAGTTTCTACAGTTTTTGGCGTTAAAATATACATCATATATATTCTTATATTCATGAACGGATCTCAAATCAATCTATATCATGTAAAACTTTTCTAGGACAAAAAATTATATAAAACCCATCATAATATCATAAAAAGCCCTAGCATGTATCGATCTATCATGAAAACCTATTATAAGGGGATCCACCATTTTACATACTAAAAGTCTTAAATATAATAATAATTACATACCATCCGCTGTAGCCAACCTATCTTCTTCTTTGTCATTGATCACCTACTCCATATTGATCTAACCCTGTGAGGAGAGAGAAGGAAGAGAGGGAGAGAGAGTGGAGAGGGAGAGAAAAATTATGGAATGAGAGGAGGGGGTTAGGTCATATTTATAAGGAAGAGAATTCATCTCTAGATGAAGTTTGAATTCAGTTAAAACTCTGACTTTGTATATAATTATAATTCTATAATATAATCTTTCATATATTTAGGAGTCCTTTAAAAATAATTAAACATAGGAATATTTATTTGATAAGAAAATATAATAATTTAATTTTAATTCAAACTCTTTTCTTAATCTTAACCAACTATATCTTTTCATATCTTATCATATCTCTCTTTTATTTTATTTTTTATTTATTTTAAAAATCTGAGATATTACATTGGCACACTTACATTTTTATTTATAATTTATATTATATATTTATTAATTATTGTGTCGCAATTTGAGAGAGTCAAGATTCGTCTAAGATCTCCTACTTTTGACCTTTTGAATAATTGATTTTAAAATGTCAATTAAAAATAATAACTTATTTAAAATTTATTTTTTTATTTAAATTTCAATTATAAAGAGGGGGTGTTAGCAAGTCATTTTCTTAAAATTATTCGTGCACCGTAGGAAGCCACGTCGACGCAACGCAATTATGCAAAAACTAACAAGCAAAGTAGAGACACAAGTAGGATTCAGTTTGTCCAGCTGAGCTGTCAAGCAGGGACGGGAGCTAGGGTTAGGGTAGGGAGGGAAGGGGATATCTATCTATAGATACGCACATATCATTACCCGATCCTCGTGACGTTTTTTTTTTTTTTTGGGATCGGTCAAAATTCTGATGGCTTTGAGATTAACTTATATATATATATATAATATGTATATTTATATACATTTAAACGTACTTTTAGAACATAAAAAAATTGGTGTATGTGATTCCGTCACCGTGGATTTCGACCATTCCTATAGTTAATCTCTATAGTTAATAGGAGCATATGGAGGTCTAAACACATTTTTGGGTAAACCAGTGTAGACTCACTGTAGCACCTTTAGGGTTTCTGTTCATGAATAGTGGATTTCTTTTTTTAAAATTAAAAGTACTTATAAGTTTATATCGTACACATAAATTTATATTAAAATGAGTTTACACATTCATTTTCTCTAATTAATAACTCTTCCACCGTATTAACTAATTAACAATAATTCTGAATATGCTCCAGAATATTTCAAAAGATGCATTTCCCGTCTTTATTAAATATATATATTTTCAAAGTCCTCTTAATATCTCATAATGACCTATAATTTAATCAACTTTTTATATATAGCAATGTAAATATTAGGAGGATTTTTAGAAGGATGAGTTAGGAGGGAATTATTTCTTTGACAATTTCAATCTGACTCATATACAACTTGACATCGACAAGTCAACACTAATACTCATTAAAAAAAGTAATAATTACAACAATAGCACATTAAATTTGTTTCATATCAACCAAGTGCAACTTGAATGCATAATTATCCAGTCATTTACATTCTACGCCATCTAACCTATTTATTACGGGAAGTAGAAGCATGAGGCTATGCTCCAATTAGAGCACAGAATATCTAATCTGACCTCAAGGGGCGACTTGAGCATTCTTACCATCAAATGATTCAACCCCCAAGAGACCATCTTTTAACGTTGAATGTGAACACTAACTGAAGAGAAGTGCCTTTTCAATCGACGAATTAAATTATAGTGTCACATTATAAAGTTTTCGTTGCTAGTTAGCAAACCCTCCACTTCTTGTTCTTGCTTATTGCAGATATTCATATGATGCATTAGGAGTTACAATAAAGCATACTAAGATCATGTCATGGAAACCCGTTTTGTGGGTTAAAAAATAAGGGTGACAGTGTCACTTTTATCTTTTAGAAGATCTAAAAACATAATAATATTGAAAATAATGGTTTAATACTTCAGTATTCAATCCGGTTCAACACAAAGTACAAGACTTAGCATTGACTAATCATCAACGATAGTCAACACAATAAAAATAATTACAACAATAGCATTTTAACGAATTTCATCTCAACCAAGTGCAAGCTGAATGCATAATGATTCGATCTTCCATTCTATGCCATGTAGCCCAGTTATTATGGCATGCAGAAGCACATACAAGTCCCTGCTCCAATTAGAGGGTAGAATATCTAGTCTGGCCTCGAGGAGTTACTTGAACAATGGAAATGTGCCCTTTCTCTTGCAAGTTCATTACTGTATCATACAAGCTATGCCTTATAGGTGCGAATTTAAATCCAAGATCCTTGAGTCTTTGGTTTGAGAACTTGTAGGGCTTTACTTTTGCGTTTGCTGCATCCTTTCCACTACTAGAAACAAAAAGTTTAACATGCAAGAATAAAATTAGTAATGACACCTCAAATAATTGGGGAAAAAATACAACTCAAATAATTTATTCTTTTGTGAATGACACCTCAAATAATTTCCTGTTATAACTTACAAGTGGCACTAATGTCGAGTTTTCTTTCTTAATTAGGTGAAGGCTCTTTACATTCAATATTCTTCTACATATCTTAACTTTTATGTATCATAGGGTATATGTACCACACGGCCACTAGAATCTTACTTCGGGTCAAACTAGACTGGTTTTAGCCACGATCGATTTGAAACTATTTTCTTTAATTGTTTTTTTTTTCAATATTTCGATTTTATAAGTGATTTCGATGAACAAAATTTTGGTGAATAGTTAATTATTTAATTTAATTGTTTCGCTTAAAACCCATCAATAAAACTCACATTTTTAAAATTAAAATGTTAAGTCACTGATTAATTTAATATTACTCCTCATTACTTAAATTATATTTGTAGATTGATTTTCTATGGAATATATTTTTAGGTCAAATTAAGTTGCTAATTGAAAATTCTAATGTTAATTTTATGCCCAAAAAAGGTTAAGTGGTGGCAAGATGAAGAGGAACAACATGTTGCTGCAGGTGACAAGATCATTAACCACATCGGCATCAACATTCACTTCAAGTTGTGGCAACAACTTGTTAATTAGTTGGCAGCATGAGGATGAAGAAGGTGATAAAAGCGAAAAGGAAGGCAATGGGGCCAAGTTTTGCTTTAAATTAAAAATTAGTGTGTTTGATGTCGGCTTTCTTTGTTTTTGTATGTGATATCAACAATAATTGTGGGGTTAACAAGTTTAGTCTAACCATCTCATCACAGGAATCATCAGAAAAATTGATTTTTTAATACAAACTGCATCAAAATTTGAACTTGACAAAAATATTATGTTAAATTAGATGTTCTAACAATAATCCTAAAAATTTGAATCTATAAAAAACATATCTCTATATTAATGTTCTTTAAACTGTCATTATAAGTTTTGGCTAGTCTAAAATCAAGTGAAATTGGCTATTTTAAAAATTATAGAAAATCAGAATTTCCCTCTATTAAATAGTTTATAAACTAGTTAGGAACTACAAAATGCTCGGATACGTTCTTTATGATATCTCTCACAATCAATCATGGCCAAAGGACAAACACTAACAAATAGAAGTATACCACTTCATATACCTTGCAGTGATTGGGTACTGAGGAAACATCTCCTTCAGCATTCGAACGAGATCCAGTCGGTGGAGGACGGTCTCCATGCAAAGGTACCGTCCCGAAGCCGCGGGATTCTCGTAAACCAGTACATGCGCGCGGGCGACGTCCCTGACGTCGACGTAGCCCATCACCGCGTCGGGGCACTTCTTTTTAATCCCTGTGATGTACTTAACCAAATGGTGCACGCTGGCATTTAACTCACCCTGCAGCATCGGCCCGATCGTGATCGGCGGCACCACCACAAGCATCTCTACTCGCCTCTCCCGTGCCTCCTCCATGGCGCACCGCTCCGCCGTCGTCTTGGCGTAGGAGTACCAGTCCTGCACCCCACAGCAATGCATGTAATGTATCACTGATCTCTTCGACCACCTACCTGATCATTATGAAAGCTTCTTAATTTGGAAGTCCAATCGGGTACCCCGATGCTCTTGCAGTAGTCGAGGTCGCTCCAGCAGCTCTCGTCCAGGACGGCGTCGGGGCTCCTGCTAGGATTCATGTGAACTGCTCCGATGGAAGAAGTGAACACAATGCGACGGATTCCTACTTCCTCTGCACATCGAACGACATTCTTGGTCCCTTCCACTGCATCACGCACACGCCCCTGCATGCATATGCGTATATGTTTTTGACATTTCAAAATTTGTTTGCAAACAGGCTAAAAATTTTGCTCATGTAAAGATGAAATGAACCGGATCAATGGTGACTGGAGATGCGACATGGAAGACGCCGTCGCATTCGATGAAGGCATCCCACAGGCTGCCGTAGTCGAGCACGTCGGCCTGATACAGTGTTAAGCTCTCCTTCGCTCCTTCCAGCGACGTCAAATGGCGGTTCTTCGGATCACCTGCTCGTTGTTTTGTTGTCGATTTGAGCGTTTGCAGAACTGCGATTAAAGATGTTACATGATAAATAGATGCACAGTAACGTACCCAGGTTCCTTACAGTTCCTCTTACTACGTAGCCTTTGAGGAGGAGCTCCTTCACCAGCCAGGAACCGATGTAGCCAGCCGCTCCGGTCACGCATACCGTTTCCGGTCGCCGGCTGAAACCTTGGGCTGCCGGAGACATGATGTAACCGGCCAGTAGGTTGTTTATCTCACTAGCTTTTGGAGAATAAACGATACACCCTACTATTTATACTTGCATGCAAGGTGCATAGCTGGAATCAAAGCGTCCATTAGTTTCAGTTTGTGGTGATTAGAGAACCTTAGTTTTTTTGCCACGTTTATTTTGCATGTCATGCACGAAGTTCATATATATATATATTGCATGTAGCATAATATTATCCACTTGATCAACACTTTTTCTACAAGTGTATAATACATTTCTAATATAGTGAATGTAATACATTATAAAATAATAATATTTTTTATTATATATTTTTATAAGAGCGCTATACATTTTTTTCGTATATATATATATATATATATATATATATATATATATAAAGGTAGTTAACACCTCACTTTTGTGAAACTATAAGTTCTTTCTTTCATTATTAACTTTGCATATTTTATAGTAATATTCATGACAGCTTAGCGAACTTTAGTCCACTTGAACAAAAGAAAATAATTTTCAAAAAAATTCCATCCTTGTCTAAAGTCAGAATCTCTCCATCTCGCTTCACTACGTATAAATAAGATGTGTTATTAACTATCCTGAAAAAAATATATTATATTAAGTTGATAAATAATTATATCTATTGTTCTTAATATATTTGATATTTAATTTTAACAAGTTTTTAAATTTTTTCGGTCACCATCACTTGGATGTATAACCTACATAAATGAACCTCTCTCCGGTCAAATCACTAATAAAACATTACAACCAAGGGATCTTCAAGTACTTAGGGGTGAAAAAGGTTTGGAATGAGTAATTTTTATTGGTATAAAAAAAATCACTTATAAATTTTGGATGATTTTCATCCTAAAATTATTGAAAATAAAAAATTGACCTAGGCAGTTTTCAATTTTTTCATATCAGAGCCCTATTGAGACACTAATAATTTAAAAATAAATATAAAAAACGAAAATTTCATCATATTAAAAAATCTAAAAATTTGTAACTATGAAACTATACTTGAATTCTTTCAAACTCGATTCAACTAACCAAAATAATTTGCAAAACAACTGTACTAAAATATTAAAACTCAAATAAATAACTTTCTACACAAAAGATAGTTTGAGTTAGTAATAATAATCAATCTAGTTGAGAGCATGATTTAATGAGTAAAAATTTTAAAAAATAATATTTTAAATAATAGGAGATTTATTTTATTTATAATAAAATTTTCATGAATATTTTATGTCGGCCCCCTCCTATTTTATTTGGGGCCTAATTTAATCCAGTGATTTTATTTCTTTTAAAAAATTGTCCTCTTTTTTTTAATCAGGATTCAAATATTTATTTTTTGTGTCGATTTTGTCGGGCCGAATTGGTTTTTCGTTTCTATAGATTTTTATAAATTATTTCCGACCAGTTTTTGTTAATACAAAATAATTCCGTTCGTGTGGATCCATCAATTTATCTAAAAAAAGATATATGATAAAAAATATTATTAAATTCATAAGGTTAGAAATATAATAAATAATAAATAAAACATATTTTTTAAATAAAAAATGCTAAACTTGGACATAATTTAAAGATAAAAACAATAAATAATTAGGATACAAAATATGATTAAACAAAAAATACAATATAATATAATATAAATATAAATATTTTCAATTATAGTTTAATATAAGTTTTTAATTGAAAATTTGATTAATTATTTATAATCCTCTGAACGAATTGTATTAACGAATTTATTATTCATTAATCAAACTATTTTGTTGAATAATTTGATTTGATTAATTAAATAAAAGTTTATTTGGTTAATCATTCGGATCGATTAATTGGTTGATCATCCTCGCTCCTAAATGGCTGTAATTGGATCCCAGCCATTCACCCATTTTTTTTCTCTCTAATCAATAACTCTAGATGTTAATGATATTAAATATTCAGATAATTAAAAATGCATATTTTCTAGGGATGGGTGTTAAAAACCATATGAATATCAGACAGACGTATCAATCGGATCTTCTATCTAATCAATCGAAAAGAATAAAAAATTTAAGAATAATGTTATTTATAATAATTTTATAATATCACATAGATAATAATTTATAGGAAAATATTTTTTATTAACATACTAATAATCAATTATTAATAAAAAGTAATAGTTTTCAAAATACTAATATGTAAAATAATTTTCTATTAAAATTCGCGCTAAATTGCTTAATAACTTTTCATTATTTTTCGGCAAGAAACCACTCCTTTTACTTTCTTTTCTTTTTCTATTGCCACACCATTTTCCATTTCATTTAATTTCCTTTTTATTTCTAATTCTTTCTATTTAATTTTCTCTCTATCTTTTATATATTCTCACACTTTTTTCCCTTTCTATTTGTACTTCTTTCGGGTTTTTCATTGGGATAAATAGAGGTATAAACCCATTGCATGTAAATTTGTGTAACCCATCCATTTTGAAAAAAAAAAATTAAAATTCCCTTTCAAAAATTTTCCACCAATTTTTTTTTCAAAAATAAATGAGTTTAAACAAGTTTACATACAATGAGTTTACACACTCATTTTTCTCTTTTTCATTTTGCCATCTTCTCTTTCGTTCTCTAAATCGACACTTTCTTTTTATCTTTACTATTCCATTTTTTTAATTCATCATTTTTCCCTCTTTCTTTCCTTAATCAAAGCATGCATTCCCACTTTACTTGCTTTCTATAATTGGGCACATTTATTTTCTTCAATAATTCAAATCTTCTCATTAATTGCATTGAACAACAAAATTGTGTCCCCTTAATTGCAGTGGTCGGTCTTCTTGAAAGTTCATATTTTTCCTTTTTTTAAGCATTGAATTGGATTTTTTACCAATTTTTTTATTCATCGATTTTATCTTATTTTCTTGGTTCACGCCGGTTCTACACTAATTCCATTTTTTACACCAAATCGTTCCAACTGATTTATTTAATCCGATATAAATAAGATCGATTATTTCGTGTTAAAAGGTCATTTTTAATATTTTATATTTTTTTTAAAGTATTTTTTTATCATTTTTTCTGACAAATTTCTAAGCCCTATATACTTTATAAATTTTATAAAGAATAATTTAATATCAAGTGTAAACATTAAAGGATAATTTATTGAGTTTTAATGGGTATGAAAATTATTTTTTTGGCTTAAATAAGTTAATCAAGGCATTGAGTGATTCAGTTTGATCTAATGATTTTTTCATCCTAAATTTAAAATTAACTTCTTTTACTTAAAAGCTGAATACTCTAATCTCAATCATTGAATATTTGATTGATACATATTAATCGAAATGATTTATACACCCATTAACTCCCTATATATTTATTCACATATTATATATTTTAATATAATTATTTATCACTTACGTATTTTTGTTAATATTTATTGACACACATTTTATGTTAGTTGAGTGTTGTAATATATATATATATATATATTAAAAGCATTCAATAATAATAATAATAACTATAATGCTTTATATATATGAACACTTGGGGAAAATACAAATTATATATATATATATATACATATATATATCAAAAGCATTCAAAATAATAATATAATAATGATGATGTTTTATATATATGAACACTTGGGTGACTTTTTAGAAAAAATACAAATTACTTGAGTTTTTTTATTGATGCTTAGGTTTTCTATTGTCCAATTCTTGTTTCTACTTGCGCTCCTACTTTTTTTGCACTTATTTTTTTATTGTCGATTAAAAGACTATATATATTTTTCTTTTCTAATTCCATGATCTTCAGAAGAAAAAGGCGGAGGCGAACCTCTCCTTTTGTATTCGGTATTCTCTGTGTTGGTATACTTCTTCTTTTCTTGGCATGCACTACGGTTGCGTACGCCAAGCATTTCCGGCCACTTGTTGGACCTGCATGTTCTTCTTCAAAACACGATTGAGGACGCGACGAAGGTGGGGATATTATGTATGTAGGTATAAGGTATGTATGCCCACATGCAAGCCAATTTGCATTGCCAACTCTGACCACTTTGTGGATGTGAGAGAGAGGACCAGTGAAGTGAAAAGTGCGATTCCCACCTCAGAAACCTCCTCCACCTCGTGTGGAGAGAGAGAGAGAGAGAGAGAGAGAGAGAGAGAGAGA
>LTAE01009981.1:0-17596 GCA_001647135.1 Pontederia paniculata
TATATATAATTTTAGGATTAAAATTTTTAATTTTCTTAACTTAGTTTAGTTAGGTGTCTTAAAAATAACAATTAATTTCTTATTTTTTATTTGCTTATGGAGAAAATATTTTGTAAATAATAATTAATTAAATTTTAATCTTTTAGAAAATAATAATAAGTTTAAATTTAGATTTAGAACTCGCTTATTATACTTATTTTAATCAAACACATAACAAATATAATAATTATTTTGATTAAATTTTTATTTGTAATTAATGCACCTAGTTTTCTTATTTTTCTAAGTCTAAATTCTTTTAAAATAATTATTTTTAATTTTTTGTGATGCGACACGTGACATAAGATTTCATTACTTATACATATACATATGTACATAATTGTGTGTGTGTGTGTTTATCATTACTTAATGCTTTTATAAATATGCTTGTTTATAGTTTTGTAGGTTTCTAAAAAAGATAACTCCAATAACTATATTAAGTTATATTTTTATTTTTCTTAATTTAGTTGAGTTAGGATTTTTCAAATTTTTTTTTCCTTTTTTAATCTTGTTCCAACGAATAATTTAATTTCAAAGATAATAAAATTATATTTTCTTAAGTTAGTTGATTAAGACTCTTTACAAATAATCTATATTTCTTTAGAACTCTTACTTCTTTATAAATAATTAATATTAAATATGATATGGTTCTTAAGTTATTGAATTATGATTCTTTATAAATAAATCTTATTTTCTTTTTTTTTACGATTCTTACTTTTTATAAATGATTAGTTATTGTGTGTGGTATGATATTTAAAGATAAAATAGCTCATAATTCTGGCCTTCTCATTTTGGGCGGAACAAATTTAATAATTTTTTTTATTTTAGTTAGTAAACTAAAAAATAAACCTTGAAGTTAAAAGAGAGTATTAAGAGCAATTGCAAAAAAAGATAATATATTTTTTTATCTATATTTATAACTAATTTTTTTACTAATAGTCTTAATTTTTATTAATGGAAAACTATTGTTTAAGTTATTTTATTTCAAAAAATTGTATATATATAATTTTTTTAATAATATCATATATATTAAAGTCATTAATAAACCTTCAATTAAATCCATATATTATATATTAGGGTGCATATGCACAAAAAGTGTATACATGCAATCTCTCTTCCGTGGGCGTTGGATGCACAAAGGTGCCGTTTGGATGCAGAAACTTAAGTTCCTTATAGTTCTCGAGAACTAATCGATTAGACAGATAAATTCTGATGTAGTGTTTGGATGAAAATGTGTAACGATAAAAATTAAAAAAAATTGATTAGATGTTTTAGTTTGATGGGTGTTTAGATGAACTTCTAAAATTAAAAAATAATTATATTTTTTTAGAAATAAAAATAATTAGATTAAATATAGAATTATGATAATTGCTTCTTATTTATTTTATATGATTATTGAGTGATTGATAATAAATTATGTTAAAATAGTAATACTAATAATAATTTATTTATTTAAATAAGAAAATAGAATTTAATGTAATATTATGTTAAATAATATCTTTACACATTAAACATAACTTTTTATAATTTGATTAAGAGTGAGCTAGCAAACAAATTAATACTAAAAACTAATTAAGCTAAGAAAAATATGTAACAACAAAAAACAAAGTTAAAAATGAAAAGAACAAAAATAAGATAAAAGCAAAAAATAATAATATCAATTAATAACTTAATTTCATAAAAAATAATTTAATGTATTATCATATGAAATAATAACTTCATGTATTAAGTAAAATAATTTAAATTTGATTAAAGTCGAACTAACAACAAATATAATATAAAATAAGTTAAAAAAAGAGCAAATAATATTTTAATTTAATTTTTATTAAATGTAATAATGTAACGTAAAAAAATTATAGTATAATAAAAAAATTAATGTCAAATAATATCATAATTAATATAATAATATAAATTAGTATAATATTATTTTAATTAAGTGACTTAATTAGAAAAAAATGATCTAATTAAAAAAGTAAGATAATATAAAAATATAATATTCAAAATAAAGTTAAGAAAAAAGGAAAATAAAATATAAAAGTAATAAAAGAAAGTTGAAAAAATTGAAACGAAACAAAAGAGAAATTTGATTTCAGTCAGTCAAGTTTTTAAAATTGGCAAAAATTTATACTAAACCAAATTTTGATCATGCGAGGGACCAAAATTTGATTTTGATAATTATTATAAATTTTTTTGCACCATTTGGGAAATGAGGGCCAAGTTCTGACCCCAAACGGGACAAAAAGAACCGAGGGAGAACCCTAGCGCCCAAAAAATTAACTTTTAATTGCCGAGGAAAGAGTGCTGCTCCGTTTCTCCGGCGAGAGTCTTCGCCGCCTCTGTTCCCCTCCTCTGCTCCATTAGGAAGGAAGGAGGGTCAGCGTTCCTATTTCTCTCCTATCCAGCGTCTCTCCGCTACGCTCCAGTAAGACCTAGACGCTCTCTCCCTCTCTTCGCGTCAATTACTGGCGTTCAGGCTGTAAGGGGAGGCCGCTCTCTCCCTCTCTTCGCTCCACTTTTTGCCTGGAAGTAAGAGGGCAAGCTCCGCTCCTCCTCTATCTCTCCATTTGTCCATTTCTTTTCAATTTTATTTGTCTGTTATTGATATAAAATGAGTAGATAAAATTAGTAATTAAATTGCCTTTATGGTGGTAATTAAATAATTTTTTGTTGTGTTTTTTTTTCTTCCAATTTTCACATGCCTTTCCCATCGTCCCTGAAAAATGGCTGTTTTTAGGATGCATGCATTGTTAATTTGGTATCAATTTTGCAGTTTATCTGGGATTATGGATTATTAACCATTATTTATGATATGCAATTGTTGTTATTAGGGGTATTAAGTAGAGTTTATGTCTTCTCCTGTTGCAATGTAAGTTCAATATGTCTTTTTTAATTTTGTACTAACCAAAATGTACATATAATTCAGAATATAATTCTGGTAGAATTCGAGGTGTTTTGGTAAGTTCTCATGTTTTACGCGTTCACTCCCTGGCCAATTCCTATCTACGAGTTTGACAACCTTTGTTATTGCACATTGATCCATGGTAAATTATTTCAACATGGGACACTTCTTCTTTCGAGCCATTTGACCAATATATAGTAATGACGTTCTTCCAATTTCCTTTTTCTGGATACAGTTTTTGTGTTTTTTGATGTCGTTAATTTCCTTTCTTTCTTCTTTTTCTAATTCACCTTCCTAATTTTTTTTTTGTTTCTCATTTTATCGTAATTTTTCTTGTTCTGAAAAAGCGGAGAGAGGAAACAACTTATCAAAGAGACCAAGACAAGAAAATAAATGGCAAGTGAAAGTTACTTGAAGACATGGGTTTCAGATAAGTTGATGTCACTGATGGGATCCTCCACTGGAGTAGTTGTTCAATATGTTATTCGGCTAGGTGAGCTTTGTTAGCTATTCCTTTGACGAGCTTCTTACACTATGATAGAAATGGCAAATGTTTACGGACAACTCATGTGCAGCGAAGGAATCTTCTTCACCTGGGAAGCTAAGGGATAAGTTAGTTGAATTTGGATTCTCTTCATCAGCGGAAACCCACATGTTTGCAGAGGAGATATATTCAAAAGTGCCGCACAAGCAATCTGGCCCTACTGTAAGTTCATACGTAATTTTAGTTGACCCAAAGAAAAAAAGGAAAATGTAGCAGCAAAGGCATTTGCTGCAGATTTCATTTCATTTCAAATACTTCTTCATAGTCTCCCTTCTTCCTTTAACTACCGACTAGGCTAACTTAGAACATTTCAAGTTTCTGTTTGTAGTATTCTTTAACATTATAATAGTTTATTCTCCATACAAAAAAAAGTAAATTTCCTTGCCCCATAGCACATCAATCCTCAAGTTGCTACTATGTCTCAATAAAAAAATAGGAATCTTGAAATAACAATTCTTCAATGCATTTGTTGTTAACTTGTTTCACATTCCAATGGCAATTATTAACTCTTCCTGAAACATGACTAAATTTATCAATTCTTAATAGTGATTCTACTCAGCTAAATCTTTATTCTGCTGTGGTTTGCTTGCTCTAGGCATATCAGAAGGAGGAAAAAGAAGCTGCTCAGTTTGTGAAGAAGCAGATGAGTTACAAACTAGTAGATGCTGATGATGCTGATGATACTAGCGACAACATTAAAAATGATTCGATGTCTTCTCAGCTACAGAAAAAGAGCTCTCAGCAGAAGCAATTTAGAAGAAAGAGAAATGAAAATGACGATGAAGAAGAGGCAAAATCTTCTTATTTTCCACTTTTATATTTTATATGGTAAGTTTTCAGTCTGATGCCCCTTCTAACGTTTCTGCTTTTTGCCTTGACTTCTTCCCATTTTACAGACGCCTGAATTTAAAGGAGGTGGACGTCATGTTCGTAGTCGTACTGAAAAAGTAGAGGACGATGATAATGATACTGAGGTATGCTTAAACCAAAGATGACCTACAAAGTCATGTACTGCGTTTATAGGTGTCTGCTACTGCTTAGCCATGGGTTAACTTTCTTACTTCTAGTTCAACTTCCGTTTGAGATTTCTTGCCTCCATATTCATTTTTTGCCGCACTGCTTTGTTTTTAGTTTAAGCTGAAATTTGGGAAAATTCTTGATGCAGTTAGCTTTTAGATTTTAACATGTCGCATATTTTTTTTTTTTACAATTCTGGATCACTTTCAAGTGATTGATTAGGATCTGTTTTCAACATTTACTTGGCAGCTCAAATCAGTCAGTTCCATCATTCTTGAACACAATATAAAATCTGCCATGATCGCTTAAGCTTCATCTTGCTTTAAGGATACAATAATCTTGGCATCTATTAATCATTGCTTTAATGTTTTTATCATTGTTCAAATGGGTTCACATGAAGTTGATTTTTCTTCAATAATAAGTTATTATGTTTCTAAACTGAGTTCTAAGGACTTTAACATATTGTATAGTCAGAAGAGGCTATGCTGCGGGATCAAGAGGAACGAGCACAACTGGAGAGAAATCTCAGAGAAAGAGATGCATCAAAGACACGAAAGGTAGCAACTCAATATTTGAGCAATTTCTCTGTCTTCCCATGTTGAGCGGACACTCTTCTATGCGAAATGCGTTTAACTTGTTTGTCTTTGTTTGTTTCCTGCTTTTGGTAATAGTTGATGGAGCCAAAATTATCAAAGGAGGATCAAGGTAGAAATATCTGTTTCTTTTTCTATATCTTTTCTTATCTTTTTGACGAATTTATCATTTTACCTCATAAATCTTTTTAATGAGCTAACACTTTTTGGCTTCTTCTGCAATAGACGAGAACATTAGAAGGGCGAAGGCACTTGAGCAAAATGATACTTCAGATTTAAGGTTCTGTTTTCCCTTTTGATATGATATTTCATTTATTCTTGGTGGCTTTTTTGTTAAGTATGGAAATCAGTATTCTGTAGGCTTGTAGAATAAGTTTCTGTAAAAAAGGTGATTAACCTAATATGTGTAGGAGGCATGCATGAGGCATCTTAAGCATTTTAGCCACCTATTTCTGCAAACAAAACAAATATATATGAATGACATAATATTTCAATATCTGCATGATAACCATTTGTGTTGTCTGGTTTAACCATTGAAATTATGTCTTGCAACCTTAGTGTTCCTTGTTCATACTATCAATATTCTTGCAACAATGGTGTATCTTATTAAATTACAAGCATGGGGCATGTAGGAGGCATGCAGGATGCATGAGGCATCTTAAGCATTTTAGCCATCTATTTCTACAAACAAAAGCAAATACATATGAATGACATACTATTTTAATATCTGCATGATAAACATTTGACTTGTCTGTCTAACCATTGAAATTATGTCTTGCAACCTTACAGCGTTCCTTGTTTATATTATCCTAGTTTTAAATTTAACATACTTGGTGATTCTATTTCTGCAAACAAAAGCATATATATATATATATATATATATATATATATATATATATAGTATTTAAATATCTGCATGATAAACATTTGACTTGTCTGGTTTAACCATTGAAATTATGCCTTGCAACCTTACAGTGTTCCTTGATTATATTATCCTAGTTTTAGTTTAACATACATAGTCATTTTTTTTATGTTTCTTACCACAGAAAAGTTTCAAGGCAAGTGTATTTACAAAAAAGGAGGGACCAAAAGCTTTTGGAAATCCGGTATGCTCTTAACTTTTACCTCTTTTTCTTTCTTTATTTGAGGCTTAATTTTCTATCTATTCACTGTGGATTTATAATTTCCAATTAATTTCTGAATCACATACATAATTTTATGGGAAAATGGTTTCTTAAACCATTTTTTAACTTCTTTATAATGCAGAGATGATATCATTGATCATGAGTACATTTTTGAGGGTGTGAAGCTGACAGAGGCAGAAGAACGTCAATTAAGGTACCAAAATCTACCTTCTTTATTTGAGTAATTTCTCTTCTCTTTTGTTAAAGTAATATGGCATTTTGCCTTCTTTATGTACTGTCATTTTTTTACTCTCATTAAGTTGGAGCATCGTGAAAAATGTCTTTAATATTCTTGAGGAACCATCAGCTTCTTTCTCTTAATTTGTTTAATACCTCTGTGCAAATATACATACATTTACAAAAGATTTTTCTTTTTAGAGGGATGTGACAAATGATATTGTGTGATTGAGAGTCTTACTCTAAAAAAAAATGAGAGACATAGTCTTCTTGATTCCTCTATATAGCGCCATTAGATTGAGGTTAAACCATAATGATAATATAGTTCTACCGTCATTGCCTATTATGCTCTGTTGCTTTCAAACTTATCTCCATTATTTCTTTTTATCTTGGATCTCAAATTCAATATCAATCCATATTTGTGCATCTAAAATGCGGTGGTAATATTTCAAAGTTACATCAAATTAGTAAAGTTCGATATGCATGTTTGCTTAAGAGATGCCCTTAGTGCAAAATGTTGTTTTAGGAAAAAAAAAGACATACAAAAGCATCATGTCTTTTAGATATTAATTAAGTTACATATACATCAAAATTTCTCACACTGATATTATTTATTTCCATAGGTACAAAAAGAAAATATACGAGCTTGCAAAAGACCATGTGGAAGATGTTGATACTGTCACTGAGGTATTTATCTTTTTTCTTTTCCTCTTTTTCTTAAGAAAATAGATCTATCGGTCTGTCTTTCTATCCTTATGTATATCAACATTCTTCAAGAACAAATATTTTAGATCAACTTGAGTCATTCCCTTCCTTTTGACTTTTGCCTTCTATCCTATTTACTATGTCAGCACTGTTGTTGAATCTTTCTGAGGTCCATGCAGTCTAGTGATTGACCACATGTAGTCTTGTTGCATGATTCACTTGTGACTTTCACCTTTTTTACCAGAATATATTATAACTGGTAATTAGCAAGTATGCATACATGTACTAGAAGACTTCACCCTCAGAAAAAGAAAGTACTGTTAGCATTAAGTACCACGTTCATTTTCCCTCTAAAAAAAGAATGAAATACTGTATTCATTTTCTACATTTTACCTAATACCACTTGTTTGTATTGTCTATGAACTCAGTATAAGATGCCAGATGCATATGATCAAGAGGGTGGTGTGAATCAAGAAAAAAGGTTTGCTGCAGCAATGCAGCGGTACAGGTAGTTCTTCCTTGTGACACCCGTTGATATAAATCAGTTTACTTGAAGTGATGTCATGTTTATTTTATATAATTTTATCTCTATCAAACATTTAGTTGTGGGCTATTATCCCTATTAATTAATATGAATGATTATTGAATTGTATCTTTCAGCACTGGCATGTATGTGTATCATATGCCCATTTCTACCTACTTTACAATATGCAAGCACATATTGACTTTACAGAGATGCAGCACTTTCTTTAGGACCTAGGCTTGAAAATGTTTATTTCAATGTCCATATCTTTTGATAATCTTAATATCTGTATTTAGGGATTCTGGCGCTGGAGATAAAATGAACCCTTTTGCAGAGCAGGAAGCATGGGAAGAACATCAAATTGGTAAAATTCTTTCTTCAAAGTGTTGTATTTTTTTACTTTTGCAGCGGCTGATTTCAGACATAAATATGTTGGTACAGCAAAGGCAAATTTAGCATATGGCTCAAAGGACAGAAAACAAGCTGCAGATGAGTATCAGTATGTGATTTTTTTCTCCATCTTAAATATATGATATCTCCTTTTAATATTTCATTTGAATTAAAAGATGACTCTCAAATGAATTTCTTTAGCCCTTTTTTTTTGCACAAGATCGATGTCAGGAACTCGAATTGATTAATTGAAAGTATATTGTTGACCGTATTCTTCTGCTGACTTGTAATGTATAGATATGTTTTTGAAGATGGGGTTGAGTTCATTAAGGAATCGGTCATGGCTGGTGAGAATGTATGTCTGGATCTGTGTTTTGCTTTCTGTCTTCTGTAGTAGTCATGTTTTCTTATACCATTTAGAAGTGGTCTCAGTGTCATTTCTTTCCTTGAGCAGCATGAGAATGAGTTGCCTTCTATGTCATCTGATGATTCACAAGCAAAATCTGCTTTGGAGAAGCTGCAGGTATGTTACCTTTTGCTGATCGTATTCTTATTCTTTTCTGCATTTTAACTGTTTCCTTTCTGAAGTATGCAATCATAAAGATTGATCAAGTTTTTACATCACCTCATAGCATGCTACTACTGATTGTACAACTTATTTTCTTTCCTCGTATGATAACGCTTTCAATTGCACTTGGTACTTGTCAGGAAGATAGAAAGACACTACCAATATATCCTTACAGGGACGAGTTACTCAAAGCGGTCAATGATCATCAGGTTTTTTACATGTCATTCCGCTTGTAACATTTATGTATTTAAATGCTTACGTACTTTAAATTTCTGAGTTATGTTTAAATCCTTGTTAGGTTCTTGTCATTGTTGGAGAAACTGGTTCTGGAAAGACAACTCAGATTCCCCAATATTTACATGAAGCTGGGTACTCCAAACTTGGAATGGTACACAAAGAAACATGATCTGATTCTATAAAGTGTGTTTACTTTCGTGTGTGATATTGTTGTGAAATAGTCTACAATTTAATCTTAGTTCTATTTTTTAAAATTAATCTTAGTTTTATTATCCACTTAATGATAGAGGAGTAAACTTTGATTTGCATGTTGATAAGTTCATAGGTATGTTTATTGGATAAGCTTCTGATTTCACATTCATATTAGTGTTTATGCCTGTATAAGGTTACTGCTACTTAGATATGTAATGTATTAGCCTTAGTTTGATGTTAGCTTGCTACCCTATATTTCATGCCTCTTGGCACCCTCAAACTACTGTTCCCTTACTACGTACCACTGTTCTTTCCACCGAATGTGAAGTTAAATGAACGGAAAAAATCCCTTCCCTTCACATGCACTCTTATCATGGCTTTAGGTTACCTTATTTTACTTTCGTTTCTCTTCCCTTTTTCTTAATGAGTTTTATCCAATATGGCTCTAAGACAACCCTATTTTTTGGTGGGGTAGTTAACTGAGAGGCCATAACTTTCACCTTCTTCGTCCTTATTTATGTTTTGCCTCTATAAATGCTGTTCTACAATGTGTAGACTTAGATGCAAGTTCTTGTTTGCTAGAACTTTATATCTCATATTCTTGGTTTGGCTCAAATATCAACAGTTTGTTGTTTGATACTTGTTGCAATCTGCTAAGAATACATATAACCTTTATATGCTTAAAGAATTTTTTTATATTATAACCAATTCTTTGAATGAAAGAATGTCCTTGAAGCGCTTTTGTCAACTAAAGAACAGTTTTGTTTGATATTGTGTCTGCCTATTATGTTATTAGATTGGTTGCACTCAGCCACGTCGTGTTGCAGCAATGAGCGTATCTGCACGGGTTGCCCAAGAGATGGGTGTTAAACTTGGCCATGAGGTTTATTTTTCTTATTTCGATGTTCTTATGTGCGATACATCCCAATATATCTTGGTGACCTTGTTATGTAATTTGTAGGTCGGTTATTCCATTCGTTTTGAGGATTGCACATCTGAAAAAACTATTCTTAAATATATGACTGATGGTATGCTATTGCGGGAATTCCTTGGTGAACCTAATTTAGCCAGCTACAGGTAGATGAAAGAGAATAATGGTTAACTATTTAATTTGTGCATGGTTTTTGCCAACTGTTTTTTAATTCAATTTTGTTGATGTCAGTGTTATAATGGTGGACGAGGCGCACGAGCGAACACTTTCAACAGATATTTTATTTGGCTTGGTTAAGGTAAGCTGTCGAGACCACTTTCCTAGAAGTTAAGAATCATACTCTTTTGAAGTTACTGGATATTGGTAGATTGTAAATGTTTTCTGTTTTAAATCCTTACAGGATATAGCTCGTTTTCGTAGTGATCTTAAACTTCTCATTTCAAGTGCAACTCTTGATGCTGAGAAATTCAGTGATTATTTTGACTCGGCTCCTATTTTCAAAATACCTGGACGACGTTATCCTGTTGAGATCCATTTTACAGCAGCCCCGGAAGCTGATTATATTGATGCTGCAATTGTTACAGTTCTTCAGATTCATGTCACCCAGCCTCCTGGTGACATTCTTGTATTTCTCACTGGCCAAGAGGAAATTGAAACTATTGATGAGATCCTTAAACACAGGACAAGAGGTTTTGGGACTAAGATAGCAGAACTAATCATTTGTCCAATATATGCTAATCTTCCAACAGAGTTGCAGGCCAAGATATTTGAACCTACCCCAGAAGGTGCCCGGAAGGTGGTCTTGGCTACTAATATTGCTGAAACATCCCTCACCATTGATGGGATAAAGTATGTTGTTGATCCTGGATATTGTAAGATCAAATCTTATAATCCACGGACTGGTATGGAGTCATTACTAATTAATCCAATTTCGAAAGCATCTGCTATGCAAAGGGCTGGAAGGTCTGGACGTACTGGCCCTGGGAAGTGCTTTCGCCTTTATACTGCATATAACTATCATAATGACCTTGATGATAACACTGTACCAGAGATACAGAGAACAAATCTTGCAAATGTGGTGCTGACGCTTAAGAGTCTAGGAATTCATGATCTGCTCAATTTTGATTTCATGGACCCTCCACCTTCTGAGGCATTATTGAAGGCTCTTGAACATCTTTTTGCTCTCAATGCATTGAATAGCCGTGGAGAGTTGACGAAAACTGGAAGAAGGATGGCAGAATTTCCGCTTGATCCGATGTTGTCTAAGATGATAGTTACTTCAGAGAAGTATAAATGTTCAGATGAAGCTATATCCATCGCGGCAATGTTGTCAGTAGGTAATTCAATATTCTACCGTCCAAAAGACAAGCAAGTACATGCGGATAATGCCCGGAAAAACTTTCACACTGGAAATGTTGGGGACCATATTGGATTACTTAATGTATGCCCTTGATTCTTTTGATCTTATTTTTATGTATTAAACTTTCAGTTTGTATTTGAAATTTTAATCCTGTACCTGTTTCAGGTGTACAATGCCTGGAAGGAGACTAATTTCTCAACACAGTGGTGCTATGAGAACTACATTCAGGTAAGTTGGACTTTGTGCTGGATCATGAAGTTGCCTTCTATCTCAAATCCTTTTCAGTGCCACATTGCATACGTTGAGTTCAAATATTCAAATGCAAGTTTAAGTTGTAATGCAGATGAATAATAATTAAGTTTCCAAAAGGGATTAATAATAAGATCACATCAGTTAAGTTCCTGTTTTGTTGCAAAAGAAACTCGAAACTTGGCTTGCAGACTCTTGTATTGTTGGCTTTGAAGTTGGTCAAACTGTTAACTAGATGTGTATATTGCCTAAGATGATAAAGTTAAAAAAGGATCTAATTGACAAAAAGAAGATGATGAGATGGTGAAGTAGAGAGAACCGCTGTAGTTGGACCACAGCCATACATGTTTACTCTGAGGCTTTGGAAAATTGAAATTATTGAGATTATACATTATCACGAAGACAAACCAAAATTTTTAAGCAAATACTCAATGGATTGCAAATGTTGTAGTCAGTTACATTCATAATTGCCGGGAAGGTTTGATTCTGATGGAGGTAATTTAGTGAGTCACAATTTGGAATGAAAATTTCTTCCAAAGCATCAATGTGGACCTAGGTTTCTGTTTTCATATGGTTCTCATGATGACTGTTTGAAATTTGTATGTTAGGTGGGTGTATCATTGTCTACTATAACTTTAAGGCAATAATGTCTTTGCCTGTAATACACATGTGACATTGTGGTAGTAGCCATTCATGTATATGCTACTTTCTTGATCTATCCAATCTCAATTATAACTTAATATCATATGATGTCATTTTTTAAAAAAAATCATATTGTTAATTTTTTGACCAAACATCGAAAATGTATTTTTGTATCTTTTTACGATAAATGATGCACAATTTGACAATGTAAAAAAAGATTGTTAGTAATTGTCACTTGACCAGGTCCGAAGCATGAAGAGAGCTCGAGATATAAGAGACCAGCTAGAGGGGCTACTAGAGAGGGTTGAAATCGAACCATCATCAAACCCAAATGATTTGGATTGTGTAAAGAAGGCGATTACATCAGGTATTGGCATGTGGATTATTTTGCGGAGCTTATTGATAACTTATTGCCAATTTTGATTGTAACCAAGGGTTCTTTTGTAGGATTTTTCCATCATTCATCAAAGCTGCAGAAGAATGGTTCATATAGAACAGTTAAAAATCCACAAACAGTTTACATACACCCTAGTTCTGGATTAGCAGAGGCAAGTATGCTTATTTCACTTCATTAATCTGAACATTAACCATCTATGCTTGATACTAGAATAGGAGTCAAATCACATGGCAGCATTTAGTATCTGGAACTTATTCATCCTTTTGATACAATCATTACTTCTTTTGATTTGCATGCTATTGATTGGTTTCTTTTCGTTTTGCCCTCTTTCTATCAGGCACTTCCTAGGTGGGTTATTTATCATGAGCTTGTTCTTACGACTAAAGAGTACATGAGACAGGTAAGATTTGTTTCATTTTATTTCCTTTAGTTGGCTGTTTTCTTTCAAACAATGCAAAATCACGTGTTTGTATGACCGCAGGTTACAGAATTGAAGCCAGATTGGCTTGTTGAAATTGCACCTCATTATTATCAACTGAAAGACGTTGAGGATGGTATTAATTAGAATCTACTTGACAAGCTTTAACTTCGTTGTATGGTATTTTCTCTACAATCTACTCAAATGTGGATCAATATCTTTTCCTTATTGCAGGTGGATCAAGAAAAATGCCACGCGGAAAAGGACGAGCTGAAATGTAGTCATGCGCTCAGTAAGAGACGGAACAAATACAGACGCGAGGATTGCACTTTTCTGTACTCATTGTTCTTTTTCAGGCGAGAAGGTTATTGCCCCAGCTTTGCTTTCAGTTTTGAGGTTGGGGATACAAGAACCAATTTTCCAATGAAAAGAAAAGACGATGCCTATTCTCCAATGCGGTTGGATCATAATTTAGTTTGTACATAGTCATTCCTGAGGTCGTGTTTTCCTATACTTGTGCAGTCAGATCTTGATGCATTACTCGATTTTTTTTATGGTTCTAGAACCATGGTTAGGTTTCAAATTCTCACTGCAAACGACTGTAATACAAACTAGGATTGAATCCATCGGGAACAAGCTGTATCTTGTAATGTTTATTTGGATAGTTTATATGAAAGCAGTTTGTAATTTGTTTTCTTTTGTAGTATGCCTCTCTCAAAAGGGAGCATAATATCACAGGAACCTTGATTAAACGACACAAGAGGACTCGTCTCATTCGAACTGTTGTAATGATTATGTGATTATTGTGGATTTCATTCTTTAAGCAACTGAACACGTTCATTACATGAAAGTACAAGTAAAGAGATGTATAGTTGGAAACGAGAAATTAACGAATTAAACATAGCTAACTCCATATCTTTTTGAGAAAAAGAAAGAAAACTCTACGAAACGTGTTATTTTTCCATGCTCTCTCTCTCTCTATATATATATATATATATGTACAAGAAGTTACTATTTGGGGGCAAACAAGTGCCCAACGAAGAGAAGTAGTGTAACGCCCCGCGAGCATGCTACACACGTGATCGAATCAATATTCGACACGTGTCAAGATTGCTCTCGAGGTGGTACAAGAATACGATGAACAATAGCAGTGGAAAACAATATAAATCAGTGATGAAACACAACGGAAATGATAAATCAATTCGATACATTGGCATAAGAATACAAAATGTTGACTTACAATATCAAAGCCCATGACTTATACATAGTCTTGAGCTCGTAGCTCGATACATAAGACTCGATATGCGAAAAATACGAAAGGAGGCCTACTAACCGACCATACAACATATTAGACTCGATACTTAGTATGTGCCATGTGCAACCTTCTTGCCAAGAGCAGCACCTCCATATCTAAGCCTTTCTGCCTGTAGGATCCAATGCAGGGGCAGAACCCGTGAGTTTTCGCCCAGTATGTAAAAAATATAAATAATGACAATAACAATATCCATAGGTAATGCAATCAATGTAAACATAATATCAATATATCAATAGACAATAATGATTAAGTTGTTATATCTTGGGACTTTAACCATTTTCATATCAATAACAATGACTAATATGAACACTCAATACAGTATGGATCCTAATTTTAATATCAATAACAATATGTGTCCATGCTAGACTTATCTTATTTGTTGTCATTTGATTATCGAAAGCCCCCCCCTTTGACTTCCTCAATCCGTCCCCATATGAAGTCGTCCCCATCAATANATAACAATATGTGTCCATGCTAGACTTATCTTATTTGTTGTCATTTGATTATCGAAAGCCCCCCCCTTTGACTTCCTCAATCCGTCCCCATATGAAGTCGTCCCCATCAATACGAGCCTTGCTCATTACAATAACAATATGGATCCATGATCCATCAATAACAATATTGATATGGTTCCTTAAACCATTTATCCGTCAACCATCAAATGAGCAACCCTATATTCAATTCAATCAATTTTAGTGAACCAATTACAATCATTGGAGGATTGGGATAACCTTGGTTGACCAATATGGGTTAGCTAAACCCTGGAACACACTTGCTCCCGTGGACTCTGAGCGAATCAATCCATCAATTCCCACGTCTGGGCTCAATAGGTGGGAGGAGATCAATCCTCCCCAATATCCGACAAGCGCCCCAATACGAGTTCCAATATACCAATTCAATCAATCAGTACATCAATATATTAACAATTTAACCTATTATGACTGAGCATGCAATACGCGAGATAGGTTATCAATCAATGGACTCAATTTTTTTAATTTAATACGATAAAATGATTCTGGGTCAGGGTTGGTCGACCCCTTCCCCAGGTCGGTCGATTGACTCCCATATGGGGGTCGTCCGACTTGAGGGTCGGTCGAGCAATGCATTGACCGAACTTCTATTTTGATGTCACTTGACATCGATCGACTTGAGGGTCGGTCGAACTGACTTGCATTGCATTCAAAAAATAAAGTGTGAACCTAGGGTTTTCTCTAAGTTTTCATTTTCGATCAAAGCATCAATCAATTTCGGTTCAATATATTATCATGCTCAATCAATAGGGCCTAGAATAATATCAATTAGCTCAAAGCATATAATTTCCATCACATGAGCCCTAATTCATAATAAGTCATGAATATGAACTTGAAGAGAGAATATTTTGTACACGCTGTTCTAAACAGAAATTGTGTCATAATAACACTAAAAGTTCATGTTTCTGACATATTTAACAATCAATAATCTACATTGGCACAAGGTCAATGTGGGGATCCATTTACATATCTTTGATGCCCTAATTCCTCTATTTTCTCATATCTTCTTCTCCTCTTTTCCTTCAAGCTCTAGCTGCCCCTCCTATTTCTCCTAGTCTCAATGTTGCTCCTCTTTCTTGGTGATTTGCAGCTGAAATCAAATGAATGAGGCTTCAATTTTCGGATGGCTTCTTGGGTGCTGATTTTCCAAAGCTTGGAGCTCCAAATGAGTGAGAAAAAGTCTAACAAATCTGGTGTGAGGGCTTATATAGTGAGAGAGAGGGAGAGTAAGTGGGTTTAGGGGTCAAATAAGTGTGTGACACATGTCCAAGCTCCACTTAGTCTTTTCTATTTCTTTTTCTATTTTTCTTTTATGTTTTTTTTTTAATTTAGGCAGATATTACAAGTAGGATCCCATTGTCGCCATCACCACTATGTATGCAGTGCAGCACCAACAATATAGATGTATCCTGTCTTTCTGTGTAGAAATGCTCACTTTCACAACGTAGCTGCATTAGTTGAACGACTCGCTGCTTAAATGTGTGTTTCTTTTAATGCTACAATTCCATTAGAATGAGGGGACAAATTTTCCAGTGGTCGGAAGGACTCTCGAAGGACATTTAATTTTTTTTAGCCGATGACCCACCATTGTCCATCCCCTGTGTACCGGCTGCCCACACATCAGTTTCTCGCCGTAATTGCTCCCTCAATATCGCTTCTTTCCTTTTTCTATTTTTCGCATGTTTGACAGCCTCCTTAATGGCCACACATAGATTGACGTCGACTTGCAGGTGGACGCTCCTCGCTGACGCGCATGACCAACATAGTTCCTCTTGTTGTTGTCCTGGTAAGTGTGATTCGTCGACAAGAAATAATGATCGTGGATGAGGTGACCTTGGCGATCATAATACAATAATCTTCCACTTGACCATCAAGGTCACTACGTGCTAGCACTCCCATTGTCTATGCAAAGTCTAACTAGAGATCTTGTCTTAAAGTTCACTATCTATGATAACTTCAAATTGATTCAAACAATTCTTGAGTCACATCAAGCCGACATGTTTGATAAAAATACCAACTATAATCCTTTTTATTAGCGAATCAACTAATATATTACTTGTAGACACATATATCACAATCATTTCTTTCTTTTCCACTAGATCCTGAATGTAATAGTATTATATCTCAATAATTTTTTTTCAAACTGTTAGCTCTATTGTATATCAAGTTTATCGTTGCTTGATAATCACAATATTGTAGGATCTAAATGGCACCAAGAGGCGGGGGGAGGGGGTTGAATTGGTGTATTAAAATTTTCGACAATTTCTAAAGCAGTTATCTTAGCAGAAGCATATAAATACAAATGTAAAGAAGAAGAGGAAGAGAACAATAAAAAAATAACGATTTGTTGACGAGGTTCGGCTGAACTCTTGGCCTACGTCCCCGCTCCGATCTTCTCGAACTCGAGACATCTGGAGATCACTAAACTCCTTCTTCAAAGGGCGAAGGTTCCCTTACAACTTCTTCTTCTCCTTTCTTTCTCTCGAGGATAAGGAGACAACCTCTTACAATTGTTCAATATGAACACACACTTTCTTCTATTCTGGATTCGCAACTCGAATGCTCAGAAGGAGGAACTAAGACTTGTCACTCAACCTCTCAGATTTCTAATTTGCCAAACTTAACTTTCCAAGAATCTTGGGATTAATATATACTCTGCACTCAATGACCTAATTTCTCTCTAAGAAAA